>JAPMOB010145816.1:0-37952 GCA_029875015.1 Lepomis gibbosus
ACCTGGTCCCTGCTTGTAAAATTTCTGCTGTGACTGGTGACGTCATAGGCTACCAAGTTTTTAACAGAGTAAAGTCTGTGCGAGTGAACACATGCACATGAGACAACCGCGCAGAGATCAGGGTAGTTGTCAATAGGGTTAAAGCACTTGCATTTTAAATCTGACATGTGACATCCCACCGTCACTTTTGTAAGTTTGAATTTGCTCCTTTGCACAGTCTAGATTTTAAAAAGCTTTCAGAAGACTCAACTATGTTGATTTTAGCTTGAGTGAAATGCACGGCAGACTGCTCACTCTCTCTTTCCATTTGATATCTGCATTGAGCCACAATAAACAAAAGTGAAAGCGGCTACAAGAGAAATGCACCAGTTCAGCTGCTCCTCATTCCCTTGTATCAACTCTATTCCATTTACCAATTACCCTGGCCAAACAGACATTTTAGGCCGAGGGCTCGGAGACGGGCTTGGGGTTGGATTACACCAGACAAGCTCAAAAACTGTGTGTGTGTGTGGGGGGGGTTCTGCTGTGTATAGCAGCTATCTTAACAGACTATAAAATATTGTTATCCGCTGACAGTACATTATCACAGTACCCCTCTGCCTAATGTGATGGTCTACAGATGGATTGAATTGGCTGTAAGTTGATTCATGTGAGACATTTCTCTACAGAAGTCATTTTACTATGTATTTGGGGAAAATAAGAGTACTACTATATAGTATTTGTTTGTGCTATTGGTCAAAGGTCACACTCTAAACCCACAACTAAAGCATAACAGTGTGCTGTCCTAACATGTTTCACATGAGGTAGAATTTAACAGATACAATTGAGCTCATGATAGAAAGCTTCTTTATGCAACATTATGGATGTAATTCTTGGAAGAGTTACATTTGTGATGTTGAATAAACGATTCATTAAATATGTCCGAAAATCTGCAGTAGTCTTATGCCTACAGATTGTTAACATTACGTGTTAATCAGTTGTGGTTATCACAAAGTGGGATGCACTTGTCTGCCATCAGGTGTATGTGCACTGAATTGCTCTAGACCACAAGTGTGGGTATTGGGACAGACCCTAAAAATTTGTTAAGGCTTTGAAAGTTGAGAGATAATAGTTTGGAGGTTAATTTCAGTCGCATGGGGAATGACATGGACAGTGTCACATTATTCTCTTCTTTCGTCCTTAATTAACCTAAATCTTATCAGAGCACAGCTAGCGCAAGTTTCTGATGAATCCAGGTGTAGGCTTTGAAGACCTTACTGATTGAGCTGATGTATTGAATTCGTTTTGCCAGCAGAGGGCTCAGCAGCCTTTGATTTCACAGTGTCTCTCTATGTTGGATTATGCGCTGAATGTCCTGCTTACAAATGTAAAAGTAGGTATAGACAATGCATACTTAACTTCAAAGGAAATACCATATAATCTACAACTTATATTATACTTATTTAGTAAAGTTTACAGTTTTGTCAGAAAAAATTGTAGTTACTGCTTTTAGGGGTCAGAGGCCAGATAAATAACTGTGATATTAACACAAAAAACAGCTGCTCCAAAAAGTAATTAGTAAAGATTAAGTGTTTTTTTTTGTTTTGTTTTGTTAGGGAGACTTAAAAAAGGATTGACAAAAGCCAAGAAATTCAAACTTCTTTGGGTAGAAAAAGGTCCTCAAATTAGTTTTAGCAGTTTGAGTGTGTTTTTATTTCACACATACATTGATAGTAACAGTAGTCTCTTCTCCGTAACGAGCAAATGTTTTCAGTTCATCCTGCAGGCACAGAACGTTGGTTAACTAAAGAGCAAGTGTTATTAGAGACCAGATCAAAATGTTATAGGTTACTGTTGAGCTTCCATCAGCAGTCAGCAGACTGGGTTCAGATAGCAGAACTCATTTTCAAATTTGAGATGATGTGATAGCACCCATTTAGGTCCCATTTTAAAAGGCTACGTACTAAATAGCTGCGATATGAGACCGCTGAGCCCATGTTTGAGTTCTGACTTCCGTGAGTCTAGTTCATAGCCTCAAAATAGACTTTTTATTAGCCAAGTCAATTCTGATATTAAGTTAAAACAAATAAAAATTTGAGTTAAAACAAGGTGGCAGGGAGGAACTTATTGCCCAAGATGAAGTTCCACTTACTCCCCATCCTTTCCCCTACTATTGCTTTAGTATTGAGCTTCAATCTGACGAGCAGGTTTTTCTTTTAATCCTACCTGTCTTTAGACCCATACACTGTATACAGTCTGTGTAGCCTCTGCAGCACTGCACCGTGCAGAACACTACACTGGCTACAGCTGATTTATAGAATGTCAACTCTGTCTCCTCTCCCTTATATGCAGTCTGTCTCTCCTCAGACCAGTCTTCTTTATTACACGTATGCCCTCATGCAGAGCTGAACAGTCAGCCAGGATGATGACAGGTGTCAGTTGGTTCTGTAGAGTTCCAGATTTGATCTCCTTGAACTATCAACCGAGGTCCTCCACCAGGTTCCTATTCTTTCCTTACCTTCACAAATGCAGGAGTTATCTAACATTACAACCCAAAGTTAAATTTGAAATCTGAAGTGTAAAGGGGGAACAGACGAGTATAGATTCATGGTGTGCCTCTGTGTTACTCTACAGAATGTTTTTATCCGCATAAACTGTGGTCTGTCAGTGGGTTAGTCTGTAATCCAGAAAACCATGGGGCACACTAGCGCCAAGACAGTATAATCCCACATGAAACCTGCTGCTAAAGCAATGGTCTTAAGTCATGCGAGACCCAAAGTCCTGCTAGTTTTTATTTTAGCCATTCAAGGACTGATTTACACCTGAGAGACCAGGTCATCATTAGAACAAGTTGTGTGTCTGTGTGTGGAAGTGTTTTGATCACAGTTAAAAGTAAAGTGCCAATAAATCTTGAAGAAAAACAATATTCCCTGTGAGTAGCTCACATGATTGAAACGGACTTGGTTTCACTGCTGCTTTTGATTATGTCAAAAACACTAATGATTGCCTGGTTCAGTCCACGCTCACTGGCTACCATTTGTGGTCCATAGGTTGAGTCATCTGTCAGGCAACTTCAAATTCAACAAAGTGATGCAAACTACTGTAATCAAAACCTTTCCTGATCTTCTGTATTGACCTTTATTTTAACTATATCAAACAACAAAAGAATGTGAGCTGTTCTCTAAATGAGAAGGTTATTAGGTAAGCAAGCGTTTTTGCATGGGATGATGCAATGTTTGCATTACAATATTAGCAGAAGATTTATCGTTTATGCAATTTACATTACACAGAATTTTCTTCGTATTGTGCATTTTGCTTAGCTCATGGATTGAGTTGCTGTATTTGTACTGCTACACATATTTATTCCATCGCCAGAACAAACTAACAAAGTGTGGATTGTAGGCTAGATGCCGCAATGGTAAGATGGAGTAAGGGGTTCTCTTCCTCTCTTACAACGCTCTCTCTTCTCATAAAAATTCCTGCAGGCGCTGGGAGAGGGTGGAGGGTGGTGGGACGGGCCCTCGGGCCAGCACAGTTTGCTTTCTGCCTCCTCCCGGTCAGAAAAGAAACTTTCATCACTGGCTGATTTATGAGCCGTTGGGATTCCCCCCTGAGATTAGAAGGTCTTTTTGGATTCTCCTCACCCCCTCTATAAAAAATAAACACAGTTTTATGTACATCTTCAATGCCTTGTCCCATACTACGTGGGTTTTAGGCAATGGCAAGATAATTAGAGTGCTGCTAAGGGCTGTCGTGGCATGCCAATAATACACACTGATCCATTACAATAGGACCAGATAGAAGTACAGCTCAGTGCTTTAAACACTAAAATTCACATCCTCTTACCCTGGAACTGTGGGTCATTGAGGAGCTGGTGGGCTGGAGTCAGGTGACAGTACCTCCTGGCAGGAGATAGTGTTGTTTGAAGCTTCATTAACTCTTATAGGGTTCTTTCGCCTCTGGGCTGTCCCTTGAAGTTAGCTAATAGAACAGGGGCCTGCAGGAGGCAAAGAGGGTAGACACACATGTCATGGTCAGTGGCACTACTACTGCTATTGATCAATTCTGGTGCGTTTATGTCTCTTCAGATTTCTTCTTTTTGGCATCTTAACCATCACACAGTCAGAGCCTGAACTATGTGAATAAAAAAATAGTGTACCAATTCTTCTTCATCTTTACGGTCTTGACTGAAAAACCTACGTGACGTGAGCTGTGAATGAGGGCTGAGTATTCCAGCATCCAATGTGATAACATTAAGTTATGGTTTAAGAATTCAGTTATCATTAAATTCTGCTTTTCACATCAGAGATCTGTTGAAGTAAAACAGACACAGTCAAAAGAGATTTTTAGAGAGCTTCAGAAGAAGAGTTGCTGAAGGTCAAGAGAGGCTGGGAGAGAGCTGCGGAATGGACCGCAGTGCTGATCCTCTAAGCATGTTTTGTGTTTGCTCTTTTTTGCCAGTTTTCGTTTTTATGGTGCATTTAAAGAAGTCTGTTCCATTTGTCCTTAGGCACGCTGGTTCTGGGAGGCCTACTTCAGCTCCATGAAGGCTATCGGCTTGACAACACTCCAGATCATCAATGACCGCATCTACCCATATGCTGCACGCACTTATGAGCAGTGGAACAATCCACCTGTGGTGGTATGTAATTGTGCAGACTTGATGTTAATGTGCATTTTGCTGTTATTTGTAACTTTCAGCCATTGAGCAAGATCATTGTATATTTATTGTGATTGTGTCCTAACCTTCCATTGTTGTCTTTCTGAAGTATATTTAGCTGTACCCTGAGGCTGTTCTCTTCCAGCATACAGCTACATAATCTGTACAGTCTGTGTGCTCTGCTGTGCCGAGCCGCTCAAGTTGTATTTCTAGAAGTCTTTTTATTGCAGACGTCTGAATGACTGCCATCCAGAATGGGGCTTTGACCGTACAGGCGCTCACAGTGCCACATAAACTTCTCCACTCTCCTGTGCGTTGTAAATCGAATCCTCTGTGGGAGAGTGACAGTAGATGCCTTCCCACTTTCTGAAGCACCACACATGCAGCGCTGAACAGTTTGGTATTCACCCAGCTCGCTCCGAGGCAGCCAGTTTGTGTCAGCAGTTCTGTGCTAGGAGGATGCCTCCGTTGTGGTGAAAAATAAGTTCCTGCATGTCTGAGTCATTGTGTTTGTAGTGACTACGCTGGATGTGAAGAAGTGTGTTTGTGTGTGTGTAGCATCCCTGTGGTTGTGGGAGTTTGTGGCTGCAGACAGCTTGGCTGAGCGACCATCTCTCAGGAGTTGTTAATCAGCTCAGTCTGATGTAGTGTCTCCTCCATCCTCAGCCCGTGGGGTAGAGACGTTTGTATGTGAGCGTCTCTGCATCTGTCAGATGTCTACAAGACCCCCAGTTTAAGCAGATCCACTTAAATACGAGGATTAGAGAGGTGCCAGTCACAATCAGGTTTTGTTGGTGTAAACAATTGGCGCTTGTTTTCTGATGTTTGTCATTTAAGTTCTGCTAATTGGTTCACTGTTAAGCAGTTGCTCACTCTTGACCATGGGATGCCTGTTTTCCTCTGAGCAGCTAGCTTGTTAATCAGCAGTTACACTTGACATTGCCTACTTATGTCAAAATGTTGAGTCAGTGTCTAACTCCTAGTCCAATCTATCAGTATCACTCATGTCTCAAGGTTTGTCCAGACCCAGAGCAGGTTAATTGTGTCAGGGTACAGACCTTTGGCCATTCCTGCCTGAGATGGGAGATGAAGTGTTTTCTCGATGGATTCAGTGAACGGTTGGCGAGAAGAACTTCCACAGAGCACTAAATAAATCAGGCAGACATTTTCCCCCCTCTCCTTCTGTAGTCTTCAAGCTGGTAATTGAAAGCACATTTCCCAGGATTGCTGGTGCCTTTTGGAAGGGGGTTTCAGAATAAGGGACAGGCTGCGTTTTGTTTGCGAAATGTTAGGTAGTGGCATTGTAAGGTTTATAAATTACAAGAATCGAGGCGTCTCCAGACTTTCAAATTTGAGTTTAAAATTTTTGTGGTAATTGGCACCCGGGCATGTGCAAGTCGTATTTGATCACTATCTTGTTTAAAAGTTAAAGTACAGTCTGTCTGTATTTTGGGCGTTGATATCCTATATGTTATTTTATCCATTACTTAAATTCTGTATTAAACCTAATCCTCCATAGGTATAAATTACTAAGAGTCCTACAATGTTCACCCACATTAAACACCTTTAAAACTTGAGTCGTACTCTTTTGAAAACCATTTTGCCAAAATAGTAATAATAAATAAAAAAACACAAGAACATATCATTGTTATATATAAAAATGTTTCAGTGGGAATGATTCTACAGGTTAACAGATAGATAGATAGATAGATAGATAGATAGATAAAGGCATTTTGAATATTTGGCAGTTCTTTATACTTTCTTGCACTTAATCTATGGACCTTTTTGGGTCTTCATATATCTTTTCTTCACTAACATTAACGAAGAACCACTCAGCCAAATACGATTATTTTTAAATCTAAAAACACATTAACTCCTTTTTAGAACTTCTGGGGACGTTTTGAGCTGTGGCTTTTTCTTTTCATCTAATTTATTCTGTTTGACAAATGACTTAAGTGGTCTCTGCCTCTTTCATTCTGTTTTTAATGCATCTGTGCTGCGCCTATGTGTTAGTTTAATTATTTCCCCCTCGGCGGGTCTGACAATGTGAGAATGACCACAAGGAAGTTTCCACTTTCCAATAAAGTGGATTTTTTTATGGTTGGAGGAGTGACTGATGTTGTGTTAAAGGCAGTGGCTGTGTCTCTGTTGACAGACTTGTGTTGATGCTGTAGAAGGAGCCACATAATCAATGTGTGGCCACCTGGGACCAGAGGAGAAACAGGGTTTATATGTACTTCAAGAAGCCCACAGATTTACTGTGTTAGACGTGCTCTCTTTGCACCTCGCAGACTGTCACTCTAACTAGGGTGGAACATTTTTGGAGCCTTTGATGAAGTTGGGTTTTGCCAGTGCTGTAGTGGCACATGCTTGTAAATGAAAGATATGGGTTGTCTTTTTATTTCACTTCAGAAAACAACCTTAGTAGACACTCAGATACTAGCTGTGTTTGGCGTCCCAGGGTTTTTTGTAACTTTTAAAGTTTAGCACACATACCATCAGAAAACTCTCCTGTTGCTTCTTGCATTTAACAGTGTCACTTGATCTAAGCTGAAGTCAGGATCCGTGGTTTACGAGCCATTTTAAAGGGGAGCGATGATAGAAAAGCCAAGTTCCAAAGCAACGATAGAAGGCCCAAATTCACTACCTGGCTTTCCACTCTTTGACTGCTGCCCCTCCTCTTTCTGTCCCACCCTTTCTCCTACATCCATGAAGACCCGTCATAATAGCATCACAACAGGGTAGCCAACTGTCTTGTTTTCAAAATCCTTCCCGGTCTTTCTTATCCTTCTGTACTGCTGCTTCTGCATGGTCCACTTTCTGACTTGAAGCTTTTGGCACTCTGTTAGCCCCTGAGAGACATTATTGGATGATTCGTGCTCCATAATAAAAACCATCAGCTGGAAATTATTGCAGGTGACCTCACTGTCCAGTGAAGCACTATTATAGTGTATTATATCATGGAAACCATGACAGACGGGGTTGACACAGAAGACATGAGACTAGCTCTACAGTAGCTTTCCATGGAATGAAAAAGAAGAAATGACAAAATATGTTTGCAGCCTAAACAGCCTAAATTTTTCTTTGTTTCCCTGTCTTGACTAGAAATGGTCCAGTGTGAACAGCCCTCTATTCTTGCCACTTATCCCACCAAGGGCACCTGGGTTCACAGCAGTGGTGCTGACCTACGATCGTGTTGAGAGTCTTTTCCGGGTCATCACAGAAATCTCCAAGGTGCCTAGCTTGGCTAAGCTGCTGGTGGTGTGGAATAACCAGAACAAGAGTCCTCCTGAGGGTGAGTATATAAAATAAGAAAGTTCATGCAGCCTTCCTAAAGATATAGTTGTGTATATACACTCAGTTTCCAGTGTACTAGCCAAAAAACAATAGTTTGTCATGCTGCCAAATTTTTGGCAGCATCATTTATGATTGTAAAGTCATGGCACATTTGGAACGTGAACACGGCCGTTGTGTATCATCATCATATGCTGCTCTCAGTGCCATTAACAATCAATCAATCAAATTGACCAAGGGAAACAGTATAGAAAATGTACAGCTCATAGCGTGAAGTAACACCGCTTTAACGTGAAGCTAGCTCACTAACTAGCTTACCAAGACGAGTCTTCACCATCCACAGAGCAATAACATTATGTGCGTGCCTCCTCTTCAGATGCTCCATTGTTTCCAGGAAAGCTCAGCTTTGCAGACGCTACAGTTAACAACCTTTTTGGCTGAGTGAGGAGGGAAATGCTCCCACACTTTGGAGGTTTTAGGTTATGAAGGTGTTACTGCAGCGCTGATGTTGTGTTGTTTTAGTGACTTGACTGTTCACATCACTTTACTCCATTAAGCTGACGGTGTTGTTACGGCCCAATGACGTCATGAACGACTCAATTATCAAATTCATTGGCAACAAATTTAATAATGAATTTCCATCACAATGTTGATTAGTTGTTGCACCTCTAGTCTACCCTCATTGAAATAAACATGGTGTCCCCTAACACTATGGTGCACTTTCCCAACTGATTGGTTTATACCAATAAATAAATGTAACGCCTGCAAACTTACCTTTATGACCCCGGGCGGTTTGGATGGTTAACCACACCTGCCGTCATAGAGCTTGTCAGCCTATTGGTGTGCATGTTGAAGAAATACTTGTTTGATTTTCATTTTTCAAACATCCTGATGTGACAATTAGTAAACTTTTATGGCATGGAGTAAGTGTGCAGGCGTTACCTTTCACTAACACACGTAGTTCTCAAACTTAAAAGAGTAATAAGTGAAAGCAGGCCAGTTGAGATGTTACTACTTAGTACCCAGTTCTCAGCGCATACATTTAATGTACTTGTACCAATAAAAGCCATCAGTAGATTTCAGTAGTGACTGACCAGTAGTGCTCTGTTTAACTTGTAGTTCTCTTGTTACCTGTCTGTCTCTGTTTTTTCTTTCATTACTGTTCATCATTAGTTTTAGTCCATCAGAGATGTGTCTCAGTAATCTCTTATTAGTTGTTATTTATTGCACCTTGCACTCTAATTATTTGCCTTAATATGTCAATTAAGTACACAACAGTAATTGTGCCTTAACCCACTGAGGGCTTAGCTCAGACTGTTCTGGACCAGGAATTAAATCGGTCCTGCTGCTGTAAGAGTTGGCTAATGTAATGAAGTAATGAGAGGACTTTGAAGTGCTCCCTTGTGGCTGTGAGTTGCCTTTTTATTAGAGGCATCAGCGGCGCCTAGCTGGAGCTTTGTGACCCATTAGAATTAACAAGGGGCCATTGACGGGTCAGAATCACGGGGCTCAATCCAATATGAAGGCGGATTTCTTCCCCATTCACGCCAAGCCTTGATCTGATGTGTTTACAGACTCCTGGTTTTGCTTCCTCGTGTGTGTGTGTGTGTGTGTGTGTGTGTGTGTGTGTGTGTGTGTGTGTGTGTGTGTGTGTGTTGTTTTTTTTATTAAGAAGATAATGACAAAGCACAATGTAGCATTGTTTTTTTTCTGTTTTTTGGGTTTGAAGATTATGTTTTGTGACAGACTTAAATTACATTATGTTTATCATATTATCTTGACCTGCTTTCACTGTTTATCTGTTCTTATAAATGATCTCTTGGTATAGACAGCCTACAATAAACGCAAAAGGCATGCAAAAAAACAGCTTATTCTTCAGAACAGGGGATTTAGCCTTTAATACAGTTTTAGAAATCACAGGAGAATTAACAGTAGCTGCATTTTGACCCATGCCAAGGTGTGGGTAAAGTTTTAAAATTCAGATAATAGCCTATAATTCCCTCACTCCTACTTTCCAACCTTGGATATAAACGAAGGGATGACAGCAACATGGACAGAGTGAAAGAAGAAAGTCTGGGCATTCAACATAGCACTTTTCCTGACAATAGCTTTTGACAGACGTGGTTCGGAGGACCCGGAGCTCTTCTTATGGGCTGCCAGGCCCCAGTTACCCCATTAATGAGGGGACACATTCTGTGTGATCTGTCTGTGCCACAGTCCGTGCCATGGACACTGCCCAAGATCTTTGAAACGCACCCCTGAAAAAACACTTTGTTGATCTGCCTCGTGAAGAATCGCAGTGTGGTTAGATTTGCACGTGCTTGAGGTTAGCGTAGCGATACGAGTCAGTGAGGGAAGTTAAACTCCCAGGGCGCTGTTTTTCACTGCCAGGACAGACTTCAAATACTTCTGTCAGCGGTAAATGACATCATAATTCCTCACCCATCTTAAAACACTGATTGTGGCCATATTTATGTTTTTCAACCACTAAAGATTTATAAAAAATGTATTATAGTGTCACACACTGTATATCTATTTAGAGCTGCCACTAACAATTATTTTCAATTAATTATTGAGCTGATTGTTTGGTTAAGAAAAATGTGTGAAAAATGCTCATCGCAATTACCCAAGGTGACTCCTTCAAATAACTCATTTTGTTCAACCAACATTCCAAAATCCAAAGAGAGTCAACTTACTGTCATATAAGAAAAATATAACCAGTACATTTTCACATTTAAAAAGCTTTAACCTACAAATTCTGGACAATTTTCATGGAAAACGATTAATTAGTTATCAAAATTGTTAACTGGTTAATGGACTGAATTTTTATTTTGGGACAACTAGAAATGTGGTTGCTATTATTGTATTGTTTTCCCGGCAGAGTCTCTTTGGCCAAAGATCGGTGTTCCCCTCAAAGTTGTGCGAACCAAAGAGAACAAGCTGAGCAACCGCTTCTTCCCCTACGACGAGATTGAGACAGAAGCTGTGCTAGCCATTGACGATGACATCATTATGCTGACATCAGATGAACTGCAGTTTGGCTATGAGGTGAGAAAAAGACCTCTATTTGTAAAAAAAAAAAAAAAAAAAGACAAACACCCCTTGACATTATTTCCCCCTCCTTCCTCTGATGACAGGTATTGCAGGGAACCATTTCAAGTTGATCTTGTAGTTTAAAGTCATTCAGGGAGATTACAGTCTCATTCTCCACTAGTTGGGGATTTGACTGCCTACTGAATGTGTTTGATGTGTGAAGAATGATGACAGGTCTAGAGCTGATGCTTTCCATCCCCACATACCTGCCGGGCCCTACTTAGTCCGGCACACTCACCTGAATGCATTTAGAAGCCATTTAATAAAATTGTGCTCAGTTTAAGGATAATTACATGGAATTGCAGGAAGGATAGAGGAGCTGTGTCTGACTAGATGACGGTGTTTCTTGCTTGCAGTAGAAGGATCTGACTGGCTGCCGCTGTCAAACCAGAGACATTCAGCCAACCATAAAGATACATCTCTCTGAAAATACCTCCTAATCTTTTAGTGTAAGTCGTCAGTTCTCTCCTTAGTTCAGTTCACCTGAAACTGTCTGAAAGTCTGTCTTCTGTCCTGCTGCAGGTATGGAGGGAGTTCCCAGACAGGCTGGTCGGCTACCCAGGCCGGCTGCACCTCTGGGACCATGAAATGGGGAAGTGGAAGTATGAGTCTGAGTGGACCAATGAGGTCTCCATGGTTCTAACAGGAGCCGCCTTCTACCACAAGGTGACTTGGGAAAACCTTGCCGAAATTAAGGAGTTTTGGCAGCTTAGAGCTACTGGTGGATGTCAGAACTGTTGCTTAGCAATGACGCACACAGAATGGATTTCGAGAAGGAAGTGACGTGTGCAGAAAGGATTAGATAATTTCCAGTTGACCTCTGTTTTGGGTATGTGTTGTCTTTCAGGCAAGAAGATTACAGTGATAGATGAGCAGAGTGTCATAGGTAGGGCGAGGTTATCTCGCTTCTACTTTAAAGCTCACACACTCACTTAGGTTCAAAGCAAATTCTAGTGCAGCAGTTCCTCCTACACTCTCTTGGATCACTATGTCAAACAGTGTATCTATTATTTGACACAATGAATCTGCAGTATGTCTATGTGGCACCTAGTAAGCATTTGTTGTTGTGAATCTCTTTCCATTCCAGTACTTCAACTATTTGTACACATACAAGATGCCAGGAGACATCAAGAACTGGGTGGATGCACACATGAACTGTGAAGATATTGCCATGAACTTCCTGGTGGCTAATATCACAGGCAAAGCCCCCATAAAGGTACATACATAGCTCTGACTGGCCTGCATGCTTTAAGCTTACAGGGAGAGGGGGAGGCTGAAGCCTGACAGTCTGATCTCTGGGTTTGATCAGCTCTCACCCTTCGGCTTCACTGCCTCTCCCCCTCCCTATCACACTGACTGTGCCCAGGTGCAGGGGCCCAAACTAAAGCCCAGCCTTAACCTCCCTTATCTGGGTGTCACTCAGTGCCCCCCCCCCACCCCCCCACCCCCGAGTATGTTTTCCTAGGCTCACCGGGACTCAAGCACACCCTGCCATCAAATCACAAGCCGCACACTTCCCTTCACCCGCGCTCCCACCGTATCTCCCACAGGTTCCTTCACAAAACACTCACTGTCTCCAACCAACCGCGTCTGTCTTCTTCTCTGCATCTCTCATTTTCTTCTATACACAGATATGTTCACAGGTGTGTGTCAGAGCGTTTGGTGCGGGCATTTTTTGAGGGTGTAGATGTGATGGAGGTTAGACAGAGGAAAACCATAAATTATCTCTCTCCAGCTCCACTGGTGTGAAGTCAGACATTTTTTTTCTCCCCTTACTGTGTTTGACAAAATTTCTTGTAGGATGTCACAGACTTATCTCATCCGACTGGATAGTTTATTAGATTCTGTCTGGGCTGCTCCGGTTTAACTAACAGTTAACGTGAGCAGACGTTTCTGGTGTGACTTTGTTCTGCTTCTGTTCAGGTGACCCCCAGGAAAAAGTTCAAGTGTCCTGAGTGTACTGCCATTGATGGACTGTCCCTTGATCAGACACACATGGTGGAGAGGTATGGCACTTTGTTTTGGAAGTCTTGGATGAAATAAGCACAGTACAATATTTTTGTGTACAAACTAAAGATTTTCCTCGTCTCTTTTTGTATAGAACTCAGGCGTTTTTGCATCACATGTTAACACCTACACAGCTTTGTCTTGGTATTATGCAGAATTTCAGTTGTAGAATATTCTTATTGTTTTTATCTTTGAAAAATCCATGAATGCATCAGTGTTCTGTTTGAATATTACAAAACATATTAAAATCATGTAAAAGTTAAAATTGGAATTTAAAAATACAATTTGTTTCACACATGGTGAAATTTAAAGATTTGTTTCCTTTGCACATTGACATAAAATTTAGATGAAACCCAACTTTACCCCATGTGCTTCTTGTAAAAACATGTAGCACTGAAGTAAGTTATATTTATTTTTAGTATTTCCAGTAACTTATAAGAGGTGATTAGAAGCACTCATTTAATTCAAGTGATACATATACATACATATTATATTACACCGTCAAATTCTGTGAGCTTTGAAGAAATAAAAACACAATATCAATGGCTGGATGCAGCCTCTACATAATAATTAAGATAATTAAAAATGTATAGATCGTGTTTATATACATTATTGACAAACATTACTAATCAGAACCTGTTCAATAAATGCATGTTATTAGCCTATAGCTTTTTAATTTAACAAATGATGTTTTTGTCCCTAGATCCGAGTGCATCAACAAGTTTGCATCAGTTTTTGGCACGATGCCTCTGAAGGTGGTGGAACACCGGGCAGACCCGGTGCTGTATAAAGATGACTTCCCAGAGAAACTCAAGAGCTTCCCAAACATCGGCAGCCTCTGACCAGCATGTTTGGACCTCGTCACAGCCTCGACACTTCAAGATTTGTCACCGACCTAGTGTTTTCTATCAAGAAGTCAATCTTCAGACTGAATTTGTACATGCTCCTGTCACCTCTAAGTCTAACGTTGACGTTGAATTGATTTTAAAATGCAGAATTGCACAGGACATTAAGTTAATGTCTTGAATGATAGAAGACACTGAAGTCTGGTCAGAAGTAAAAGATATTTTTAGACATTTATCAATACTAATGCATGGACTTAAGTTTCATGCTATTGGACGGACACCCTGAGTCTGATGTTTCTTGTACGGGCTGACTGATTGGAGGCTTGTGGTCTCTTACTCTTACTGTTTTTGAGTTGGAAACTGTGCTCCAGCTGCTCTGGAATCAGTGTATACAGTGTATATATTTGTATTTTGCAGCAGTGCTGTACAATAGTCATAATTTATGATGCTCCAATTAGGATTTTCTTGGACCTGATTCTTTTAGCTGCACTGTATAAGTAATAAATGGTTATTATACTTGATATATAGTAAATAATTCAATGACATATCTATGTAGGCTTTATCAAATGGTTAACTGAATGCGATGTAGCTAACAGATTATGTGCAGTAAATGATTTCACAGATTCACGCTCTATTACACGTTTACTCGGACTGTAAATCTATATTCATTCACAACGTCATTTCAAGAGTTATGTGTGTGTGTGTGTGAACACTGTGCGCTATGCATTTAAAGACATACTGTATAGTGAATAATAGACAATTCCCAAACCCACACTTCTCTAAACAGATGTGTATAAACTGTTGCAATGCTTTATTTTTTTATTTTTCCATTATATCTGTTGTGTGTGTTTTTGTCCTTTTCATCCCTACTTGCCCCATGTCCAATTTTTACCTTACAGCATCGAGAGCAGTGCAGTGTGTAAGATGTTCACATTGCCTTGTGATGTTTTTATTTGCCTCTGTCTTTTCATAATGTCATTGAAATTGTTCATTTTTTTTGACTGAGTTTGTATATCTAGATGTATATATGATTTTGTAATACATGATGAAGACCACAGTAATATGTGTCACAGTTTTAATGTTCTTTTTTCCGTTTTCCTTTTTGTCGGTCTTTACTCCAACCTCAAACCGTCAAGTGCAGACCCTACGTGACACGGACGATCCACTGTTCCCTCCAGCCTGTCACCTGTTGTTAATATACGCAGCCTAATCCACCCTGTTCAATGTCAGCAGTTCAAAAGGGCGCAGTTCGTATTTTTGTCAACTTCAATTAGTGTGATACTCTTGCGTGTTGTGGGATCTCATTTCAGCACTCGAGTCCCTTCAAAGGGACTGAAATGCGTGGGGATTTCAGAATGTGACTACAGGGATGACACAATATTTTGGCAGTGTGTTGCAATGCAATAAGACACTGCAAATTCATTGGTGTTTCTTAACAACAGCAGACAACTTATTCACAAGTTGTGGCAAACCAGTATGTTTAGCTGATGACTTGAAAGGCTTTTCTTGAAACTGGGAGTCACTTGAGTGACCTCTAAATACTATATAGAATAGTGGATTTTTCAATGCTCTGTGTGGTTGTTCCAAAATTATGTATAACATTTGGTGCTTGAGGGAGCCACCAACATGATTGTCTTGCTAGAAATTATAATCTTTATATACTGTCTTCTGCTGTTTTAACCTATATACCTAAGAACTTCAATGACAAAAACTTATTCTGAATAGAAGTGCAATAACTTATTGTACTTTAATCACACACAAAATGTAACACAAGCATGAGTAATTTCATACACTCATTTCAAAAGAAGGCTTGAAGCCACAAAAACTTGAAAAAAAAACATTTGAAACTTGTAAGAATTACATATCGAGAGAAAAACGACTCTGGAAAGACAATTTTACCATGTACTACCAAATGGAGAAAAAAAAACACTCCAATACTTGATAAATTGTCTCACAAAGTAAAACATAATATATAATTAGTAACATTTCCAAGAGTCTTATAACACATCAATCCATTTTGCATGCACGCAACAGCACACACATTTATCAATACTGATTGCCTGACTTCAGTAGTATTAGAAAATGAGAAAAGTGGACAATGACATAACTGAGGGATGGAGTTATGCAGCATTCAGGAGGAAGAGGTTTTTTCAAAAGATCTTGCATCAACAGTCCTTATGTGATTGTAGGACAAGTAATTCAAGGGGTAGATCAAATGTCTGTCGTTCTTAGAGAAGGAAGGCATGGAGGTGACTGACTGGAGACTGGAGCTGTGTAAATCTATGAATAATGAAGGTTAAACACAGAAGAGTGAAAACAGTGAGTATGCATTGTATAAACCTGAGCTACTGAATACCAGTATGTCTGTGCACTGTGCAGAGGAGCATTCTACTCTAAACCAACTAGGAGACAGACGGCCCTGTCTGTCCTGACACACAATACTGCAGTCCACAGCCTCAACATGGCTCAGTGTTAATTAAAAAGCCTTCCTGGGTTGGCCGTGCGGCTGTGCCTCGGACCCTGCGATGGGGGGCTGCAGCTTTGAGCCAGTGGAAGTGAGCAAAGGGAGAGGCGCAGTGCAATGTGTATGTGTGTATAGAGGTGGGTCAGGAAGAGGAGGGGTGAATCTTTGAAAGCAGAGCCATGACAGCTGAGGGGGAAGCATGTGTGAGGCATGTTTGTTTTGCATTTACCCCCTGAGTGCAGCTGTGTGCACTGTCCTTTTCCCAGAACACCGGAACACAGCAGACGCCCTCACAGCTCGCCCTCCGTCCAACCCCTCAGCTAGAGTACAGGGGGCCCCCATGTCCAAATTTGCAAGGAGACCCTCTCAGTTTTGAGATATGTACGCTATAGGCAGGAGGATTATGCATATGCCTTGGATTTGGGCCGGAGAGTAAAACTGGATGTAATTTGGAGTACTCCGGGGCGTTCTGCTCTGCTGACAGGTTATAGCCTGCTCCCCGCTTCTCTTACCTGCCCAGAAGGACAATGAATGTGGTTCAGTTTAGAGAATTAGCAATGGTTGCTCTGCCTGAAGGTGTACTACAAGGTCTCAGGTTTGCTTTTCAAAACCATGAACCTTTGATATGCTTAAGGCCTAAATCAGGCTTTGGAAATAAAGGAAGAACATGCATAACCTCATCGGTAAACCTCATATGCCATTTCTGTAAATGGAGTAGTCCAGGGAAAAAGAAGGGTTACTCTTTGAAGTATTTCTATGACATATGAGGATATGGATATATGTTTTGGGCACAAGAGAGAAAGGGGGTCATCTCTGGCTGACAGGGAGTAATGGCTGTAACCAGAGTGGAGATAGAGGACATGATTCCTTACGGTGCTTTAGCCTGACATCTTAGTGGTTTCATTAAAACAGGTCCTGCTCAGATATCATGCCCAAAAACTGATGAGGCTGGGCTCAGTCTTCGCACCTAATCCATGCTGCCACACTGAAACTTGGGGACAGTACCTGCAGAGTAATTATGTTATCTGCGACTATACACACTTTTTGAGCTATTTTAACGTCTAACAATGGCAGGAGGAACCTGTTTGCTGTTGGACCCGTGTTCCCACGGATGGAGAGTGCACATAATACTAGAGAGCAACGTCTCTATATTTTGCCAGAGACCAAGAAACTGACCAGTAGACATTTACCGATATTCTACCTGATCCAAGGTTTTCTGTGTGTCAATTAGTTTGTTGTGCAGTAATTTGATTAAACACCACTTTATTCTTGATTTTACACCTTGTAAGCACGATGTGTCTTAAAATAATTATAGTCTTAGAACTAAATTTTGAGTTCTAAGGCCACAAGATTACATATTAATGCAAGACCCAAGTGAAATTGCATTTTGCTGCAAATTCCCAAACAAGTTCGCAAGTAATCAAATCACCAAAAAATAACTGACACATAGTGAATCTGGGAGTTTGAGGCAGCTGGATAAGGCTCTGCAAGTATCTCAGCTGAAGCATAATCCCATCCCCACAGAAATCTCCTTGAATCTTCCTGTTGTCTCACTCACTAAAATTGAATACTGTCTTCCATCATCATTTAGAGAAATGTTAGATGTGTATGTGATGAACAGAAGTATGTTTTTGTGAGGTAAAATAGGACGTCAGGGTGTATAAATATAGAGGAGCCACATCCAGCTGAGATGCAGGCAGAACCTTACTGAATAGAGGTTACTCTGAATTACTCTGGATGGCTTTGTATTTGTTTGGTCTTGACAGAAACAACGAGAAAAAAAGAGAAAGATATATTGTAACATGTATGCCAGCGCTGCTTCACAACCATTTACCGGTCAGCTATGAAATGGCCGTGTTAAAGTCCAGAATAGGGCTGTTGAACACTGACATCCTTTCAGTGTTTAAAAGTGTCAACACACTCTGTGTAATCTCCATCAGCCTCCTCTGTTTCAAAGGTGGCTGCCGCTGGTTTCGGTATTATTTCTGGCAGAATGACTGACTAGTAGGCACTTCTCCCTCTTAAACTCCTGAGACTGGAAATGCAAGGGGCACAGTCGTGTTCACTTGGAGTCTGTCCTCCTTAAAACAGAGCTGGCTCTGTTTGGAGGCTGGCGCTCCCAGGCTCTTCAGCCCTCAGAGCAGCAGGCCTGCTGTGCCCCTCTCATACTTCCACACACCGCTTCCTCCTCCATCCGTTCCTTTCTATGGCCATCAGCAGGCTGAGTCAGTGCGGCAGGTGGATCTCTCACCCTGACCGCACTAAAACAAACCACATTTCATCTGTTTGACTTTTAAATGCTAGCAGGCAGAACCACTTCAAACTTTTTTAACAACTGAAATGTTTGCATTGAATCCGAGAAGCTTCATAATGTGACAGTTAGGCTGGATATAAAAGTTTTTCTGTAGCACTAGCATAGCAACAGTGTGAGTTGCGCCCTTCTACATGTGCTAATGCTGCTTATGATTGCCTTAAAATAATATGTACATGGCTTAGCAACTACACTTAAACTTTAAAATAAGGTTTTAAGGATGCTTGCCGAACTATTTGTCAAATCAAAACCAGTAACTGGAGGGGAAAAAACAATAACACTCAAAATTTAAATAATAAGGTAGAAATAAAACAGCACCTGAACAGAGAACTTCAATGACACTGAAAGCACTGTACAAACAGAATATTCTGTATTTTAGCATATAAGTGCATGGCTTTGTTTGAAATTATGTAACATTTTCCTTCGCATATCATAAGTACTACACTGCCACTCCTGTTATACAGTACAGCATCACCTCCCACCAGGCTTTCAACAAAGCTCACTGTGGTTGCTTTCTCCCACCGGAGGGGTGGAGAAACATGGCAGTGCCATGCCACTTATCTTGCCAAATCTCTTGCTGTCTTGCTGTCACCCATCCGTATTTTTGAATAATTATTTTATTGCAACATTTTTGAAGGTAGTCACTGTTGCCTTTAAAGTTTCTTATTTTAGTGCCCCCTTACCCCATACTGGGTTTGTTGTAGACATGTCAGGGATCAACAAGATCTGCCATCCAGCGGGTATCAACACATCATGTGGCCCAAGATATGGCTGCACTGTGCTCTTTGGCCTTCATGCGCAAAGCGGCGATACTGGAGGATTTGCGGTCAGGGTCCATGTTGAGATCGTACGTGTTGATGCCTGTGGCCATGCCAGGAGATCCTCCAAACAGGCTGCCCATGTGACCCTGTCCCATATGACCTCCGGGGCTCGGCACACCCAGAAAATCAGACATTCCGCTAGCAGAGTGGGGGTGAGGTGTCATACATGGAGACACGGAGTCGCAGGGCACCACGCAACCGGGCACGGGAGATGCTGCACTGCTGCCTCCGATCCAAGAAGGGTTCTGAATCTGAAATAATTATGGGAAATCAATGTTGTTAAAGAGTGACAGAACTGACCAATTTCTTGTTTTATAATTAATCGGACACACTATTCTGTCCATAATTGCATGGTAATACAGTTATGGGCAGAAATCAATTTTGAAAACCTTCTTTACTGGTGCATTCAACAACAGCTGCCAAAAACCATTGCATAGTATATTAGCAAAGTTGATGAGAAAATCCAACACAAAAGGCAACCAATAAAAAAACATGGGCAATGTTAAAGAATAGTTCGACTGTTGGGGAAAAATATCAAGGCTATTAAATGGTGTTTGTAATGAACCTAAGCAGGTTTCCAGTTTACAAGTAGATATGACTGAAACCTAGAAAGCAGGAATCAAAGTAAAAATGTAAAAACAGTAGAACTGTCTCTTAGAAATCACATTTGGGTTGAGAAAAATTACAAGGAAAAAAAACTGCACCTGTGCGTAGTTCTCAGGACGTGTCAGAAGAGGCAGCTCATAAGCTGTTGAGAAATGTGTTCGGACCTGCTGCATCTGACCAAAACGCTCCCTTTTCCTCCATTTTGCCCTTCGGTTCTGAAACCACACCTGAAAAGAGAAAATGTCTGAATGTCATAAAACTGGCAAGGATCCTTACTTTTATCTAGCTCTTTCTATCAAGTATCCAGTCTTGGTCTTGGGTCAGTGTGAGGTTTAATATTCCAAAAAGGGAAAATGGAGTGTAGTAGCTTGTACACTGAAACCCTTTGACAGGAAGTTCCCCCAAATCTGAAGGAAATACTTTTCTATAGATAAAAATCTAAGTTTCCTTTTAAAAGGATCCCATGCAGTACTGCCAGAAGACTCAAGTATGAAAAACAATATCTGCAGTGCACAGGTACAAATGCTATTCGGAGCAATGGAGTAATACAGATATAAGTCTGAGCTGATTGCGAAAAGTAACTGAAAATGGAGAAAGAGTAAAAAAGCTGTGCTGCAACCTTCACTTCACTTAAGTCCTCTAAACAAAATGTAAACGGGTCTCTTCCCCTTCACCTTTGCTTATTTGTTGTCTGACAAGGGCAGGCATTTTTGTCATTACTAATGTTTGCTGTAATCATAGTTGACATCTAAATCTGACACTGTTGTTTATTCAAAGCATTATTGTGTTTGAATTATCATCAGAGTGTGTGAAAGCAATGTAAATACATTTGCCTCAGATGGGCTTTGGGCATGACATGCTTTTCTTCAAAACTCAAAATTTAACGGTTTGCTATAAAACTCTCGCCTATCCGATTAGTACTCCGTGGCCGGACTGATGATCACACACACCAAACTTACTTGCCTCTGATGGGATATCTGTTATTTCATTAGTATCTGCGTTTTGCTTAGACACCTCACTATAGATCTAAGGAGAGAAAATGGGAAATTGAAAAGTGAGAGAGGATTATAACTGGGGTTTGTTTGCATTTTCCTTTTTAATTTCCTGAAGCCTGAAGCAACTGGCTTTGGGATGCTGTCTCCTCCAAAGTTAAAGAAGCACACAAACCAGAGGACGTAATCCTTCTTTCCTGATGTTTTCATACAGCTCCCTCCAACTTCATACAAGCTCACTGTTTCTCCAAAGAAAAGGTTGCTTTATGTTTAATATACATGCAAGGTTTGTAAGGTATCTCTGCTTCAACAAATACAGTGTCACATACAGCTCTCACATGCTCACTCTGCTTTGTGCTGAGTCTGTTGGCTATTATAATGGGAGAGCATATTTTTGTGTTGCGCACACTGCGTCGTGACAGTAATTGGTAAAGACCATGACAGCTTAAGTAGCTGGTGGACTTTCAATGAAGCTTTATTTATGTTACAGCCCCAGAGAGAAAGAGCAGAGAAATGCCAAACTGGCCCCAGCAGGAGAGCTGTATGGGGCTGAAAACACTTTGAAGTGAGAGACCGGCTCAGAGGATTGATAACCCGCCTCTGCTGTCACTCATGTCAGCTTCCAAACCAAAGTAAAAAGAAATCCATGGCTGAGCCTGGCTTCAGTTTTCCAACACCCCCAAAGCACTAATAATATCGTGGAAACACCTCTGACCAGTGTTGTTGTTCATTAAATGTAAGCTTGTCTATTTCCCCCCAAAATCATCTCCCACATAATGTCTTGTTTATATAAGATTTATATGTGGCAATTTGAATTAGCTTTGCTAATTGATGATGTGTGGCACCAAGACTCTACTACCATAATCTTTTTTTGTTTTGTTTTTTTTGTTTTGCAAGATTTGTTAAGAGCTCAAATTGTATGGATTTCATCTCAATCTTTCAAGAATTAACTTGAAACATTGAGACATACATTGAACTGTCAATTTGACTAAGGCTTAAACTAAACTATACATTATTTTCTTTAACGATTAAACAAACGATTCAATGATTAATTGTTTATATAAAAATGTCTGATGTGAAAATGGCCCTAACAGTTCCTGAAAGCCTAAGTGATGTCTTCATATCAAAACTCCTCCTCACAATGAAGAAACTATTTGGCATTTTTGCTTGTAAAATGACATAAATGTTAATTGGTTATCAAAATTGTCCATTGATCAATTAAATCAATCCCCAAAAGTCACATGCTGTTTTGGGAGGCTGACTTAGAATAATAGTATATTAAATCATGTTTTCAGTTGTTTTCTAAAAATGGCCTTTGTCATATTTCCTCACTCTTCTAGGTTTAAGAATTTATTTAGTTATTTTGCATTTTTTAAATTATAAATAGTCTTGCCCTTTGTAACATATCTGTAAGTTAGACTGAGCCTGTGCGTCTGGTTCCTAATTGGTCAAATGAGGCTTTTTACTGCTGTTTCATCTTCTGGTAACTGCTTGGATCCGTAAACTCATGGACACCTGTGTTTGCCCGGTGAACTCCACGTGTCAGATGGCATCTGGGCTCTCTGAGCTCTCTGGGCTCTCTGAGCTAACAGAACTGCAAATCTGAGAAATGTGATGTTGTTGGAACCCCGACCCTTGACCCCTGACCTTCCCGTGTATCTGTAGTGCATATGACTCCGATCTGGACTTACTTTCTCCCTTTGAAAGACTGAGACTAAAAAAGCAAACATCTCCAGACCCTTATGTTTTTTAACTGGAAGTCCCTTGTTTTTCTGTGTGGGAGAATCGTCAAACAATGAGGCGTAATATTGCCCTCCTCAGAGTTATACTCACATGCTTGAGGCGTTTTTTAGTTTTCGTATTTAAACAAAAGGTTTTTTATTTTTTTTATTTTTTCACTCAAGACGTAGAATTCATGAGCTGTGAGTCCTTTCGCGTGTGAATGACCTGAATAGAGTACAGAACCCTGTTCTCTGAATGACTAGGCATCTCGTTTCTTTTATCTTTTTAACTTGAGTGTTTAAGAGGGCCGCTGGGAGAGCCGAGGGCTGTAAAGCTGCATCCATCTGAAGCAGGCAGGTCTGTGATAGTATGAGCAGCAGAGCAGAGCCCTCAGGGTTGAATTATAACCCTGCGGCTGCACAGACTTCCTGTGTTTCACTGCAAAGCTTTTCTGATCTCTGCTCCAGCTTGTCATGTAAAAGACTGGTTTTTAATCACGCTCTTATCTCATCCCATGGACGGCACTGGCATACAGCAAAAATAAAACCAAATATTGCATATTTGCATATTTTCCATATGCCTCAAAAATGCTCAAAATTCAGATTTGACTTGAAATATCAATAACTAACTTCGCTCAAAGCTCATGGGAAAGGTATCACACGTACCCTGAAGACCGCAGTAGGGACACATTCTTGTCTGAACAGGATGTTAATGAAACAAAAACATAGAAAATCCAAGAGCTTTGGTAGTTCGCGGTGCACACAAACATGCACAGACATACACATACACCACACGTGTGCAGAAATGGTGGCGATCTCTTTCCACCAGTGTTGGAACACATTACAGCAGTCATGACCGGATTGTTTGTAAATCAGGGCAAAAGGTCACTAGGAGGGCTTCAAGTCAAAGAGGTGCTGCACGCCTCAGGCTGGACTAATACCAGCAGATCTGAACTCACAAATTCAGGAAACCAAACTGCTCAGGTTCAAAGAAAAAAGGCCGCTGAGACGATCCCATCGACACACAGCAGAGTCAAACAAGTCTCCTCATATAGTATGCTGATGAAAGTCTGCTCTCCTAAAACTGCACATATGAGGCCCAGGCGGCTCAAACCTCAGCCCCATGGGCCCCCTGGCCTCTGTTAACTCCCACTCCCCCACTCTCTCTCCCCTCAACTCCCACAATACCAGATAAATCTCTCATGTTGTTCTGTGAGTGACGTTATCTCTGCAGAGCTGCAGATGTTGAAGGATCCATGAGGTTGTGTTGTTTAAACATTGTCTGTTCTGCTGTGACGAACACTTCTTTTTTTTACTTATTGGTAGGATAGGCCTGTTGTTGCAGTGATTACAGAGGCTGTGGCTCTGGAGGTAGAGCACGTCGCCCACTAATTGGAAGATTGGAGGGTCGATCCCCGGCTCCTCCAGTCTGCATGTCAAAATGTATTTGTGCAAGATACTGAACCCCATATTGCAGTGTATCTGTATGATTAGTTATTTTCTGATGAGCAGCTTGCACCTTGTATGGTAGCCTCTGCCATCACTGTGTGTTGTGAATGTGACATGTAGTGTAAAACGCTTTTTACTATTTATATTTATTTGCATATAAGTTTCCCCAAAATACTCCTGTTGTGTCTTGCATTACCTGCACACGAGCTTCGGTCAGGTCAGTCCTCAGTGCCAGCTGCTCCCGGGCATACACGTCAGGATAGTGCGTCTTCTGGAAAACCTTCTCTAGCTCTTCCAGCTGGTAGCTTGTAAAGGTTGTGCGGTTGCGCCTTTTCTTCCCCTTGTTACTTTCACCACCATCGCCCTTGTCCAGAGGGCTTGACAAGTCTGTGCCTGGTGGCCTATCAGAGGCCACCTTCACGCCCTGATCCTTCACAGCCAGGTAGCTGGTGTCCATTCCAGGTGGGTCTGAGTCCGGCGCCAAGTCAGAGTCTGTCAGACCTGAACTGTCTTTACCTGCAGACGAAGGAAGGAGATGGAAACTGTTAAAGGAGGTTCATGTTTTTCCAATTTTATCAGGATTGAACCAAAGCAAATCTTTGTGAATGTGTTTCCTTCTAACAGAGGACTAACGTGAAAAAAAAGTAAAGTATGAACATCATTACATGATGTCAGGCAAAAGGGAGTGTTGTAACTTGTCTTTTATCACTTTCACTGTACAGCACATGCAGGCTGCAATGCAGAGTTAACTGATTTAAGACGTGTGTGTGTGGATTCTTCAGATGGATAAGACATACATGGAGATAGCTGTTAATATTGAGACATCAAAGATCAACTTCAACTCAGCTTAAAATGTTGAAACTGCCTTTTTTAATACTACAAAATATGTGTATCCATAATGCAACATTTGTCACTTAAAGGTTTCTAGGAAATGGAGTTTAAAAACATCTCATGTCCACACAGAAATACAACTGCTTTTAATTCATAAATAAGTAATTACAAGTGACTGCTGCTGGAATATAAATGCTGAAAGAGAATCTACTGTACATTGAGCTCTTTTTCTCCTTTCAAGAAAGATTTTTGTCGTAAGTTAGATATATTTTCATCACTTCCACCTAAGACAAACATTGTTCCTTTTTGTTAGTACCTTCAGAAAGCAAACTGATTTAAAACATTTTTCCCGAGCCTCTATTCTAGTCAGCTCTTTCACTTAGTCGCTTGCCTCTGGTAGTATATTCATAACTGTTGATTTATTCGTAGGATCAGTATAATAATTCACGTGGTTTGATAGGGTGGAACAAAGTAATTTCTCGCTCCTTTGTGAGGAAATTCAGTTGTGAAATCCTTTGGCGCGCAGCGCTGAGTATGTGTCGTTTTGTTTGTCTATCTGCCTGTGTAATGGATGGCCGGGATCGATGGCTGCTTACAGGATCCAGTTGTAGTTCACAGATCATTCTGTGATGTGCTGGGGAGTAGACACTCAGGTCATAATTTGAGACTGACAGAAAGTTGCAGCTTTTTTAACTGCATACCCTCCCCAACCACCCACGCACTCTTCTCCAAGACACACACACACACACACACACTACTCTCTCTCTTTCACTCAGGCTCTGTTCTTCAGTGCTGCATGTGACTGAGGTCTATTTTGTGGCTGCAAAGTCACCTGGCAGCAAGACTGTCGCAGTTAATTTGCTGGAGAGTAATGTCTAGCCGCTGAGAGAAGAGAGAGACACACCTTTGTTCCCTCTCTTTCTCTTTCTGTCTCACGCACACTTGCTTTGTTCATGGCTGCAGCTTAACTGTAAAACCTCAGGCAGCTCTCTGATCATAAATTTCCACAGCCGTGTCTCTGCCAGTGTTCTTGTCTACGCTGGCAGCTCTTCTCGCCCTGCTGCTGCCCTTCGCTGATCCATCCAGTTTATACACACATCTTTGGATTAATGCACATTCACATCGTGGGGGATGTAATAGCTAAAAGCACTTGGTTTCAGGCCGCTTAATGAGGTCTGCGAGCCCCCACCTTCTGGCTCAGCCTAGTGGCAACTCACACCGCTGCACCTTCCTGCTCCTCGATTCCATCTGAGGTGAAGTTATTTTCAGGATCGAGGACGTCTCTGCTCATCTGCCTACCCGACAATTTGTCAGGTTAGAACCAGGAGGTGTGTGTGCGTTCATGTGAGCCCCCTGTGCAATTCTCAGTACTCAGTCAGCACAGAAGATGACACACACACACACACACACACACACACACCCACCCAGTGACCCTTAATTCACAGCCATGTTGGGTAATGTGCTGCAAGGTGAGGTGCAAAGATAGCTTGTCATAGACTGACTATGTCTCTCTCACAGACGTGCACAAAAGTATGTATTTCAAGTGCATCTTTTTTGTCAACAGCACAAGTCTCAGCAGGACAAGTGATAAATTAAAGTACCAAGATGCAGGCACAGGTGTGTTCAAAAAGGTCAAAAGGTTGTGGGATTCCTCCAAGGATCAAAACTACAAATAAGTTGTTTTATATGTGGATTAGTTGATCTGTGGGGTGCATGTAATGGATGAGAAATCGAGTGACATATTTTTACCAAACACCGCTCTATTACTTCGGTGCATATTTTGCCTATTGTTCGTAATTGTTTGTGGCCAAATTTTGGGGGATCTTTTATTTTGTTTAATTTTATTATCATTATTGTGACCTTTGGCCTTCTGTCCTGTTAAGGTGTGCATGCAGACACCTAAAGTCATATCATCTGAACTTGCTCTTCTGATGTTATTTTATTCTATTCAGGTATGTGAGCTCCAACACCTGTGTTGCAGATTTGTTTTGTTCTAACAATGGAATGTTTTGTGCAGAAAATTTTGCTTTCCTATCTTTGTTTTACGTTCATTGTTAATTTTCTTCATCATAAAATACAAAAATTGCCTCTGGTGGAAAAAAATTTCACTTTATAGAAATACTGATGTCAGACTAGTTTATATTCAACTGTCACTGTGTGATTAAGGACATTTCATTTAACGGATCTACTGAGGACTGAGTATTTTAAGATGTAATTGCTAGGGCTTGGGTTTGCTTGAATGTTTTTGATACCAGTGTCAATACCATACCTGGCATTTGTTTACTGATACCAAAATGATACTTTACAATACTTAAATTACCTTAATTTGAGGGCATCTCCAAAAAATAGATGCCAGCTTTCAGTACTTGACTGTGTTCAACACTAGATTGCAAAACTCAGAAAGTATTGAGGTTTGATGCCCACAGCCTACACTTTTTTTCAATCAATCTGAAGCCTTGCTGTGGAGAGCTGTGCATGCAGAAGCTCATTGTCAACAAAGTTGCTGTACTGATTCTATATTATTTTATTCAGCCTTGGAAGAAGAGAGTAAAACCTGTCTTGCTATACAGTCTTCATTCTGCAGTACGGAACTGAAGAACTGTGTATCAGACCAGATGCATTTCAGTCCTTGGAGATTCAATGAGCACCAAGGATCTGGATCCTGAGATGTTTGCCCTACACTGCTGGAAATGGCCTCAGGCTGAGGGGCCATGTTCTGGTGGCAGACTTCTCACTGGGGGTCTAACTCCCACAACATTGCCTCGCCATCCATGACTAACGCATCCTGTTAAGTTTGAAGGGAGCCAATGTGTTTTGTCCCAGCATAAATACTCTAGTTATTTCATCATATTCCCGTGGCAAAAAGAGCTGTCAGGCTGTTTGAAATCATGAGGCCTCTCGCTGATCAAAGGCCATTGTTTACATCGCATGTCATTGATGTTTTTTTGGCAGGAGGGGGATATTGTGACAATCTCCTGCTTGTTAGCCATTCGATCTGCTGTAGCTGCGAGCCTCTCAAACCCTGCCCAAGGTGAACAGCAGTGGGCCCTCCTCCAGGGAATGCCATATGCATGAAGAACATATGATAGTCGTACTGCGTACAATGCCTGTAAGGAGATGGTGAAAAGCATGCGCTGCAGCAAAACCTCTACCTCAGTGTTCATGAGTACAAATGGCTTTTTCTTCCATTACGCAAAAGACGTTTTCTGCTCACACCTGCACTTCTGTACTGCATGTACTGTCTTTAACACAAGTACGTCCCAACAATAATCCAGCAGACTCACAGACCACTTTTTTTCCTTTGCAGATGAATATGCTATGCAAAATGTTTTGAATTGGAACCACAGAATGTTCTGTTTTCACTGCAGTGGATCCAACAGTCAGCATCTGTTCCAATTACTGTGCACAGAGAGGAGAGTCTGCAGCTCTGTGTGGTGGGCACAGAGAACGTTCTGCAGAAGGTAAATACACAGAAAGGGTTATACACAGATAAAGCTGAGCAGTAATTTGTAGTTCAGCTTACATGAATATTTCCACCTGACTATAGATACACGGGAGTTTGTATACAAGTCTAAATTCCATTCCAATGAGTGGCAGTGGTGCAATGGGTAAGACTATGCCTTTGGTGTGAGCGACCCGGGTTCAATCCCTCACTGTGACACATCCACCATTGTGTACCTGAGCAAGACACTTAACCCCTAGTTGCTCCAGAGGCGTGTGACCTCTGACATGTATAGCAATTGTAGGTCCCTTTAGATAAAAGTGTCAGCTAAATGAATAAATGTAAATTGTCATGCAACAAACACAACAGTATAGTATTTATTTTTATAACATATGTCACCTTTGGCGTTATATATCAAAATGAACATAAGGATTTATTTAAGACCTTCCACAGTGCCTCATTTTTAATATTGTGTGGAACTTCTTTTGTTGATATCAGCGCTAAAATAACGTTCTTGTGGGTCAGACATTCAGCGCGGACAGCTATTAATTCACAGTAGAAAATGAGGGGGCAACATCAAAGTGCAGTTTAACTGGCTGTAAAGCGACAGGGCACCTTCCCTGCCTCTTTATTGACTGGGATGACTGGGGTCAGTTCACGGTGTTAAGAGGAAACAGTATAAATTACACACCACGCGGCGACTCAGAGAGATTAACAACATGTTGCTCAAACTGAAAAAGAAATATCTGAAGCAGACGGAAACGGAAACAGCAGAGAGAAAGAGAGAGATGAGGTGAAGGAAAGGTAAAAAACAAAGTACAGTTTGCCTAAACTAAATACCGAGTACTGTGGAAAGGAAATGTGTGAGCAAAATATTTATTTGTACTTGTTACAGGGGGTTTGTTTCGCTAACTTAAAATATGGATTGGGATTCAACACAGAGCTTTGAGCAGTGGATAACTTTAAAGTTTTGCTTGGCTGCAAAGACAAAGGCAGGCTAAGACACTGATATGTGATCCTGGACAATGAAGCAAAGGCAAGAATGATATACATGTGATATATATATATATATATAATATATACATATATATGTGTGTGTGTGTGTGTGTGAAGTTGTTTCTAAATGGTTTCTACAATTTTTAAGTAATTGTACTTGATTGTTTTTATTTCATGCTACTTTTTACTTCTACTCCCAGTCATTTCAGAGGAATATATTGTATTTTTTACTCCATTACATTATCTGACAGTGGTGGTTATTATTATTATTATTTTGCAAATAATAATTACACATACAAAACACGACAAACATTATTAGTTAATAATTAAAAATTCTTATAGATTAAACTGCCCAACACTAGTCAATACAAAGTAATCAAATGTAGCTTCATCTTAGTTATATCTTTAGATATAATCCAATAAAAAATAATACATAATATTTTAAATAATATATACTTTTTAATGCAGGACTTTTGTCTGCATATTGTAACACTGTTGCAGCAGAAGCAACAACACTGACATTTCATCACCCTTTTAAGTTGATATGGTGAACTTGTTAAAAAACAGCTTCTTATATACACATCCAACAGTTACAGAGCAACATACTCCCCTTTTGGGGGAATGCAGATACAACATTTACTCTGTTTTATTATTCTGTTTTGGGTCACTACCAACTCCTGAGGGAAATGTCTGGCTCTTTAGCTGCTAAATGTTTCACAGGTAACTTTGTCTGACTGCTGTTTGGTGGTAAGCAGGTAGAAAATGACCCTATGTGAGTGAGCAGTGAGAGTACATTAAATTATATTAGTATTATATTACTATATTAGTTTTAAAAAACAGTGAAGTTGGGTTAGTACAGAAAAACAGTTAGCTGAAATTTACTATAAACTTCCATAAAGTAGAGGGAAGCAGCAGATAATTTTCTGTATGGTCCTGACCATGACCAACCCCTTTCCTATTGTCACATTGTTTTCACATTGTCATGATAGTATTGTAAGAATGGCTACAATACCCGCTTAAAGTAAAGAACCTCAATACTTTTTCCATGACTGCTGAAGGTTCAGTCAAAGTTTCTCTGACTCTCTTCTTGAAACCTAACCGTGTTTCATTTGGAAGTACAAATGACATGACTATGAATAGCTTGGCACTTTACTTGCTTGGTATGGTGTCAGGTGCATTCATCAAAACATTTTGTGACAATATACACTAAGCACTCGCATACTCTACACACACACACAACACACACTCACATTGCCCTTACACAGTGCGTTTTTACGCCACTGATGTGATTCGGAAATGGTCGATGTGTCCCACAGATAAAACCACAGCAAACATCAGCACATTACTCTTTAGTTGTTTTTTTAACAAGCATTTTCGTTTGTGACCATGCGATAGGTAGCCATTCACTTTGAAATTCAACTCTGCTGACTGAGCAGAGCTAAGATCCATCTCAGCAGGCAAAATTCACAGACTGAAAAAGAAAGTCCATAAAGCTTAAAACTGATAAATCACCTCTCACGCACTCTTTGTCTTGCTTGCACTCTCCCCCTCTGTGTCTCTCTCCCTCCCACCAGCTCTTTTCCAAATGTTTCGCTCAGACGTTGGAGCAAAACAGAATTTCCTTCATCTTGTGTTTTTGTTGTCCGATCGAAAGAGAACATTCCATCTGAGTGGGAAAAACTTGCTATAGTACATTTTTGTGTGCACGCACATAAAAATGAAAAATACTTTGCTGGGAAACTCAGTTAACAAAATGCATGATCACTTCTTCCTTCTGAGGATTCAAGCAATGAAATACTGAATATTGAAACAGCCGTTTGAGAGCACAAAATACAACCACCACCATTTCTACCAGCCAACTTCCAAAAAACCCAAAAGACATCAATCCTAACAATGTGCACTGCAACAGTCCTGTGGGTCTTGGAATCACAACTCTCTACCTGTAAGGTTCATAGGAATGGACAAGAAATAATGATTGTCTAACGACAGAAATACAATTGTTTAGTCACCAACGAAGACTTCTCAAATGATCATTGGCTTAAGGCCTGTCTTTCCACCATGGAAATACAGTACATATTTAAGATAATCAGACAGACAAACTAACAAATACTAGCAAAACACAACATATTCAAGTATTTTTGTAGGCTTTAGGCATTAAAGCGCATATTTTTTAAAAATCTGATGATAGCAGTTTCACATAATAAATACTGAACAAAAATAAAACAAGAAAATAAAATAGCTGCCGTTGAAAAAAACCTTAAATCCATTACTGTATTTATATGTGTTTTGAAATACATGTTTAGATGCTCAAGCAAGTTACTATTCAACTTTTCAAAACCTACCAAAGTTTCAAAAGCCAATTGCATTCAATAAAAATAAAAATAAACATCCAGAAATGCTGTTTTTTTAATACATTGGTAAAGCTGTACAGGTAATACCTTGAAAATTCTATGTTTTTGTATGTATGTTGTAACTGTGTACGTGTTACCTCAAAAAGGTCAGCCATTACTGTTATATACAAAATATTATTCTGCCCTGCAAAGAACAATAGAGAAATGCAAATCCAATCAAACATAGTCAAGTGAGTGATGTGAGAAAGGTCACCTTACTATACCGACATAACAGGTAAAAAAAAAAAAAAGAATCTCTGCTATGCAGTGTTGATGCAGTCCTTCACGGCTGTCTCGGTGTTCAGTTTACATGACGCGGTGACAAAGAGACCAAAGGAAGTCCTGGACAGCATGAGCATTTCTACCCTGCTGCTCTCACTCGACCATGCAAACTGAGCCTAATGTAAATTGCCCTGCCAAACTTTAAGCTAAATGGTAAAATGATCCTGAGTCCTTGTCACCTCCACTCATGTCATTGACTTGCTGAAGTGTGCCTCAGTTGTCTGGGCTGCATAGCTGGTTCCCATTACTCCCTGCTCGAACCAATCAGCGCAGACGGCCACTGCGAGAGGCTGAAATGGTTGTGTCGGGTCAAAGATGGTGAAGGAACAAAAGGGCAGGAGATTGGAGTGACAAAATCTCACAAGCCAGTGCGATCACACCTTTAATGTTAGTCCTACTCAGGATAACGGTCTTAAACTTCTTCTGCAGGGACTGAAATATTTACACTTGCAGGGAAGCAGAACTGGATCAAATTCTCACTTCGCCCAAAAAATAAATTATGGTTAAAACTGTGAAGAACAGCAGCCTTATAATGTCTTGAAATTACACCAGCAGATTGTAATTGGTGCAAAGATGTCATTACCCTGCACATCTCAGTCACTGTAAAAGACAAAAAAAAAAGAAATAAAAGGCACGATCCCACTATAATTAGGCCTACAATTCAACATCAGTGCAACAACAAAGTAACAACATTTGCCTTATTGGTGTAGTTAAATGTTTACTGTGCAAAACTGGACTCCACATGTTGCAAAGTGCTCTACTTTGACACTAGAGAGTTTCAAACAGGGGGTTCAAATGGATTTTCTCTGCTGTATGCGTGCAGGGAAACTCACCCTGCCCACCAAACAGACAAGGGCAGGCAAGCCGAGCTAAAGGTCAGCACCCTCAGACACTGAGAGAAGACACAAACACATCAAAAGAGGAAGTGTGTTGATCACAAAGGCATGTAGGTGAGACAGACAGAATCATCCTCAGGGCCCCATTTGTTCAATCAAGAAGTCCATCAGCAGTTTGACCATTTTCTTGTTGATTTTTTTTAATTGTTCGGTGGCAAGCATGACTTATTTAATACACAAGTATAATTTTAAGGCATACTTTACCTGAGAATTTCCAAATGTGAAATATTTGACTTTTAACTTCACTGCATTTATTAGGCAGCTGCAGTAGAGTGCCTTTGCAGATTAGGATTTTAGATGCAAAAGATAAGATCATCTTATAAAATATGCTGTGGTGTTATTTTATCTTATGGTGTTTATTTTAGTCATACAAAGTTGCTATTTTTCTAGTCTATTGTTTAAATCTGTTTTACCTACTTGTGATTTCCATTTTTTTCATTTGTATTTTATATCTTGCATTGTCCTTTTCTCTTTATAGTGCATTGCATGTATTTTTAACTTCATAGTGGTGTTACTTGCCCTTTTTCATGTGTTTATCTTCTGTAAGGCACTTTGTACTTTTCTGTACATAAACGTTAAGTTGTAAATGAAGGTATTATTTTATATATTTATTATGAATGAAACTAGCCAGTGTTATATTAACATTAAACATTTGACATTTTACTGATAACATTTCTGTACTTAAACTAAAGTTAAATATTAAATGAAGGAATTTTATTTGTGATAAAGTAGTTATACGTCAACTATGGGAAAGGATCTGAAAACTTCTTCCACCGCTGTTTGTTGTTTTTGCCTCTTTAAGCATGTAACTCTACTGTTGTTGTAAGGCAGCCTGCAAACAGTCTCAGCCTGTGCTGAAAGCTGATGCTCCAAGAGCTGCCTTGTTGATTTCATGTAACAACATGATTGGCAATGTGTTGAGTAGAAAGAAAAACTGTGTTTGTAGTGAATCTAATGTATGTAAATGGTTATTAGACAGACATGCTGTTTTCTATTGCCGAAAAAAATGTCAGAGTTATAGTTGGCAGCCCGCCTTTCAGACAACTCTGAGACCAGTCATCACATCACCTTTGACTGAATGGATCATGCCACAAATTATAACGACAAAGCCATTCTCTGACTATCTGAAACAACCCTGTGATTGTGCAAAATACAGGTTTCATAAAAGAAATGAGCCTGGAAGTAAAATACACCAGCATTTTCCAATAAACACATCAGGAATCATTTATCATTTTTCTCCTCAGCTAGTAAGTTCGGCATATTTTACTGCTGCCTTCAATTTATATCCAGTCAGTGGTGCACAAGTAACTAGAAAAGATGGGTTAACTAAAACCTTCAGTCAGTGAGAATCACAATGAAAGCAATGAATTTAGATCTATTTTTTTAAAAGCCTCAATCTTTGCACATTTTCACATCAATAAAAATTTCATTTTAATTTGGATGTTTTAAATTGCATCGGAAAGGAGGTAACTAAACAGAAATTCTACAAATGTAAAAACAGGATCTCTCCTGTTCCAAGTATGAAGAGTTAAATGGGGTTTTCTCTCTGAGAGGCCAAATCACTGTGAGCAAAGTCAAACAGAGAAGTTGCCATCTGAGTCGCATTAATGCTAGAGCTCTTCTTGTCTATAGAGCCTAGATGTTTTTTCCTGCTTTCTTTTGCACTGTGAATCCGGTTCAATCCTTGAAGTGTCTGGCCTGCGAGTAAACCTGACAGTCTGCGCATACATATTTCATTCTAAAAGTCTAACCATGATATTAAAATGAAAAAACAAAAACAGTAGGCTATAAATAATTCGAGTAATTAAATTAATTTTACGTAATTTCACTAACTTATCCCTTCATGAGGACGCAGCAAACACGATCTCACCATTTCTCCCTTCAGGTTGAGCTAAAAAAAAAAAAATAAAGAAATTGCAGGAAATGGAGGTTTATTTTGGAAGAGCTTGTGTTTAAAAACAATTCGTCTGCTTACTGTCTTTTTTCATAGTTTGAACTCAAATTGTAATTAACTCACAGCCTAATAGCTGCGGTTTATTTACAACATAATATAAAATCTAGATTTACCGGATGTCAAGGTTAATAGGTAATAAAAACTTAACAGTCATAATAAAAAGAAGTATGAGCTTTTGAAAAGATTGATCTCCGTTCTTGACATTTTGGAGCTATAAATTTTTTTTAGGCAGGCCGATTTCCAGAAACTGTCAAAACATCCTTAAACTGCTTCCATTAAACATTTCAGTGTAATACTGATGGACAAGCAGCTCGTGCACATCAACGAAGATGGACCGACGACTTCTTGCTAAAAGCGTTATCATGGAAGGCCAAAAAATGTATTATTAAATGTATTATATATTATTGTCTTTTCGCTCTGTTATATTGGCTCGCTGATATATTATTAAAATGTAATATAAATTAGGCTAAATCATTTTTGGGGGCTGCATACACGATTTATACACAGTTGTATAAATATAACTGTATTTCCATTCATAAGTATCCGTGTCTTATCTTGTGAATATTTTGTTTTCACAGCAGGCCTATAGCCTATTAAACATAGCCTAATTATTTTATTCACCCGTTTAGAACAACGTCCTTAAGTATCTAAGATTATTTTCAGATGTTTAAGGTATTTAAAACTAATTGTGTACACTTTGTAAGCAGAGAGAGAGAGAGAGAGAGAGAGAGGCTTTCTGACTTTATTGAAGTCCAGAATGCTTCTATTGTGCTAATTACCTAAACAACTAAATTAAAATTCAGATCTGATGTCAAAAAGATTTTGACTAAAGACTCGCAGAATTGAATAAAAAGGTTGGAGTGTTTGATGTTTGAGCCGAAAGGTAGAATAGACACGATGGTCAGATATTTAATTCTTCAACAATTTTTATTTTGTGTGTGTATGTGTGTTTACTTTGTCTCCTCATTTCTGGTCATTCTTCGTTATTTCCAAGTCGTGGCCCATATATGGAGACTTCTGGCTACATTAAATCCGGATTAAAATTTTTAATTATTGTCATGATATCAAACGTTAGTCTTAATTTGTGTGTGTGTGTGTGTGTGTGTGTGTGTGTGTGTGTGTGTGTGTGTGTGTGCAGTTGAGGGCAAAACCCTTAAATTCACTTTGTCCTCGTTTTAATTTAACAAGAGCATTGAATGCTTATTTTTGGAAGACAAATCTTGATACTCCAGTTTTCATTACGTTACAGTGTTGTGACAGTTTGAGTGCACAGTTTTAAATTTGTGTGTTTCAGGTGGGGTGGGGGAATTAATAACGAATTAATGCTGTTTGAAAGTGACCGCCTGCGTAACGAGGGTCAAAGTTTGATTTACACCCTCATCATTCACCCATTACAGAAGTGTCCCCACGCAATTAAATCTAATTGGAGCCAATCAGGCAGAGCAATGAAATGAAAATATTATCAGTTTGGAGCTAACTATTTGTGCCATCTGAAAACCTGTTAATTCAATTGTCCGACTCAGCTCCAATATTAAGGATTGTAATGCAGATTATCGCATTAAATGCGCCCTAATTTAATTTTGATGGCCAAAGGGACAATTTGATAGTCGGGAAGATTATGCCTCTTAACTGTGTTACGCACATAACTGCCGGGCCATGTCTGGGATGTCCAGTGCTGCTGCTGTTGCTGCCGGAGAAAAAACGTTTGCTGATGTTATTTACGCACCATTGGGGTTTTCTTATAGGACACCGGAAGAAGAAAGAAAAACAAAAGGCATTTTTAAATGCACCAAACCCGTTGGATTAGTTTTGGACATGTGATTTGTCAGAGAGAGAAAAGACAATTTGGGATCAAATGCGTTAGGACATATGTGAGTTCTGTCAGTTCACTCACGGAACCACAGTGGCCCTTTTACGCATCTGCGCCATGCACTATGATCGAAACTTCCAAACCACTTGGGCTACATCTGCGGGTTTTGTGGGAACAAGTGGAGCAACGATGAAAGATGAGTGACATGTTAACATATATCTGCACAGGTATAGGAAATTACCAGACACAAAGCAACTGTACGGAGAAAACATCCTCATCATACATTTCTGCTTATATTTCTGTGATAATTCCTATCCCTTTATAGTGACAACAGCTCAACAAACTCAGTTCTGGACTCGTGTTTTGTCTTTGGGAAGCCTCACCTTGCCAAGTGGACCGTGGCCGGACGCCTGGAAGGCAATCTTGTTAAAGTTTGTTGTTTTTTTCTCCACTCACCATAGTATGGGATGAGCGCTCCGTTGTGTCCGCTCTCCTGGTGCAGTTTGCCCTCCTCGGGTGGTGTTTTGCAAGAAGACCTCTGCGTGAAGAGGTGGTATTTGCTGAAAGTGCCTTGCCCAGCTGCGGCGGCATCCAATGACTGGCACTCTTGCTGGAACGGGCTCCGGGACTTTTCTCCGTAAGCCTGACCTTTGTTGGGCAGGAAGGCAGTGGGGCTGTATTTGGTGTCAGTGACTGGGAATGTTCTAAAGTGGTCCGTCTGGTGATCCCTACCTTGCGCTACAGAGGGGCTATAATACGAATCCATGGACGTCATATCGCTGTATGAAACGCAGGTCTCGGCGTTCATGCCTAAAAAAGAGTCAAGGGGAGAAAAAGAACAATTTTTTCTCTTTCTCTCTCTCTCTTTTGGAAAGGGAAGCGAAGACACCCCCTCCTCTTCCTCTACCACATACAGATGAGCATACACACACACAAACACATGCAAGCATAGACTGCAGCGCACACCAGACCGCAGCTGGGTTTGGCTATAAAACGATTCAGATCTTTTCCAGGAACCTCTGTCGTTGACCAAACACTCCAAACTCCCCTACAGGTTTGAGGAGAGTTACACAAACCCGTTTTTCCTCAGAGGATGGAACCCAGATCCC
>JAPMOB010145994.1:0-10103 GCA_029875015.1 Lepomis gibbosus
ACTCAGATGTGTCACTTGCTATGTCGGAGAAGGATGGAAACACAGAGTGCCTCAGGACATTGTAACAAAGTCCCTTGTGCCACCAGCCCCCCCGACACAATTACCCACTCATGTCTAATTGGCATTTGAGGCTTCTCTGCTTGATCGACCATGGCCACATCAGCATGAAGTGGCAGGGCAGCGTTTGCCAAGCTGTGACTTAACTGGTATCACGCTTTGTTACTCTTCTAGCTGCTTACATAATTTGCTGATGTAAATTTACTCTGCCTAATTAACATCGTCAGCCTCTCATTTAATCTGAACAGACATGGGATGCATCCGGTCCCTGGTGCTACTGTCCGTTTTGCTGACTTCTGAGTGGCAGTGTGTAGGCTTGTCTGTTGGCTGCGGTGCTGGAGTTTATGCGACTTGGTTGAATAAATCCATTAGTCATTACATACACAACTTAGCTTGGTCTTGGCATGTGGAGTTGAGAGGAGGGGTTGGGCATAAAACTAACTTTCCAGAACTGTCCTGAATTAAAAAATTAAGTTCATCTCAGTTGTTGGTTGATTGAAACTGAGCACTTAGCTTCAGAATGGTTGAGACAATGGTGCATGGACACAAATCTGACTGACAGGCCTCGCTGTGGAGAAGAGCTTTGTGATATTTGAGGTGACTGCTCTACAGACAAATAATCATACTCACAATTAGAGTCCCTTTCTCGACTTTATGGTCTCTGCAAAGCTTAATGGCCTGTTTCCACAGATCTATCTCTGGATGCCGGCACAGTAATCATTATCCAACTAGATCTCCTGTGTTAATAAATGACAAGCATCTGGAATATTGATTTGTTAACCTTCAAAGTGGCACCATCCAATGCAGACGGCAGAATTATATGAATTTAACTAATGTAGAGGAATATGTTCTGAGAGTGGAGTGTGTGTTGGATTGTGTTAGCCCACATAGGGATTGATCTTAAGTTGTGAGCTGCAATTCTGAACTGCTTTTCTGTTATTTCAAACCTTGTCAAGGCAAGAGACATCAACTCTAACAACTACAGTAGCAGTTATTGTAATTTTGCAGTGGACGCCCAATGATTGGGTGGTATATAGAGTGGTTGATGCTGAAAGCTGGGGAGAGTTGGCCTGATATGTACCAGGCCACCACTCATTCAGCCAGTCGGGATATTAGATCAGACTGGTGGTTTGTGATGGTGGCAGGGTCACTGAGCATCTCATTCGCATACCCCCCACCCCGCTCCCTCCCATTACTACTCACCCATTTGCTTCTCTGCCGCACTGCAGGGTAATCAGGACAGTGACACTTTATGAGAGAGGGAACGACAAAAGGATTTACACACAAAGCCTGGCAGAGGAATATATCTAATTTGCCTGCAGAGTTTGAACCTGAGTGCATAAGTACAAAAGTTAAGAATGTTAAGTTTGGTGCATTTAGTGTTAACTGTTTGCGTTAATTTCAGTTCAGACACTGACGTAATCATGATTCATTCCGATTTTTTTGTCATCTGCTGTAGTAATTACATTGCAGAGGAATCTCAGGCGTTTAATGCATTTTTTCTCAAATTATTTTTAAAATTTTAAATCATTTCTAATAGTAATAGTACTCTTCTTAGAGTCATAATAATTCATAGCGTCAATTCATCTGAAAATACCTGTGCGCTATTACTCCACTAAACCACAAAGAGAGTAAAAATAAGTGAAACTCTAGTGTGACTCTGCAGATGAATTCTGTGTAGATTCTAGTTTTGTGTGTGTGTGTGCAATCTGCTTACGGCGTAGTAGAAAAGGTTAAGAATATGTATTGGGACATCGGTGGCAATCTGTGAGAGTGAGTCTGAAATTAGAGGTGAAAGTATTTAAATATTGATAACACCTCTCTGTGTCCATTGCGAGCCCATTTATTATTTATTCTACCTTGAAGGTAGCATGCAAGATGACCCCTTTTTATTCAGGCCCCTGCCTGCTAACTCCTGCTCTCATAAGTTGTGATTCAATGTGGCTCCACTGACATTTTGCTCTGGCTCAGCTGCTGTGAAGGCATGGCTTAGTTTTGTTTAAATGTTTTTAAGTTTACTTCTGTCTTTGTCTTCTCCCTCTTCTGTCTGAAAAGAAGCTTTCTTATACCCTAGGTGTGTGTCTATGGCTCTTTGCTACAATTCGGATAATCAAGCTCCAATGTTATTGTGCAATTGGTCATCAGAAGGTCTAACACATAGCAAAAATAAATACACCTAGTAACATTATTAAATGATTTTATTAATATTCTAGGCCCAGTTAGTAAACTCCCTAAACCAAGTATTTGGAATTTGTTGACACCACCTGAGGAAAGGAGAAACACTTGCAGTATATTGCAGGTGTGTGGACGCTGACCTTGATGTTTATTTTAATGTAATCATTTTAGAACACCCAAATGTTGAATGAATGTCAGAGATCGAGATGCCTAATCTTTAAAAGTGTTGTTTTTTGTCAGCGATGTGCCTTCCACTTTTATTTTTTATTCACTTTTAGGATGTACAGTATATGTGCAGTACGCCAACATGGTATTAGGATGACAGTTTGATTCAATAAAAATAATAATAAGCTTGATTTGTGTTTACAGATATTTGGCTGGTTTTTGAAATCTAGTTCACCATATTGACACAGTTTTATTTAGCGGTGTCATTTGTCAGACTCTAATTTGTATTTGCTGAACTGGGTCTCTTTTTATATTATAATCCATGGCAGTAGATCAAGGATACTTGTTGACTTATCCAGACACACAGAATTATTTTAGATTTCCAGAAACTCTCTCAAATGATTCATATTTCATAGGGGGCATATTTGCCAGTTCTTCTTTGAAGATCGGAGCAGAGCTTCTGCACAGACTTTGGTCAGTAATAAGTAGGAATTCCCCTGAGGGTAAGGCTCATAGGTGATGTTTATGTTGACCAATGGAACTGCAGCCAGGAAACCGGAGGAGTAGCGCTGTTGGGATTGAAGCAGGTGGGTTCTGGGCTTCAAAGACCCAAAGATAATCTTCTGAAAAAATCTAAAGCCAGGCTCTGAAATGTGCTGAACATCTACGAGCTTCTGCTCACAAAGACATGAGGCTCATCATGTGGTTCGAGCCAGCCCAGGAATGCTTTGATGCTGCTGATCCTCTAACTTTTGTTAGTTTATTTGACTGAGTTTTTATGTATAATATGTATTCCAAATGCTAGCTCATCTTTAAAGAACTTAAAGGAAATCCTGAAGAAATAACCTTGGAGTTGAGGGCTTGTGCTAAAGCATCAGTTGATTCAAAGGCTCAGCTGCAAAATCTTCCATAACACAGAGGGAAAAGTGCCAGGTCAATCGCTGGATAAATTTAGAAATAAATTGGTACCATATAAGCACAGGAGATTTTTTGTTTTATCAGGCATATCTTTTTAATTTTCTGAGAGGAATGATAATGTAGAAATATTGATCGCCTTATTTTGTTATCGTTTTGATTATTTTATGTCATGCAGTGGCCATATCTATACTAAGTTTTATTCTTAAACTACTTTTGATAGCAGTGGATAAAATTAGGAATTTTTGACACAGATGTCAAATGTATAGGACAAATATTAAGTAGCCAGTGTAATTAAATGGTGATTAGTTATTTTAAGTGAAATACAATGCAGTTAAATACATAATGTATGATTTTTTTTCTTGCTTAAGGACTCTGTTGGCTTTGTGTATTACAGCAAACAAGAAATGTGTATTCAGTATTTGATATTTATTACCGTCTTCAACTTTGTAAATGTGTTTTGGGAGATAACCATTTCTTTTTGCTGGTCTGTTGATGATTCTTTGTAATTGATGTTCAGTCAGGAATGACTGAAGTAGTTGAAATTAATTAATACCAATAATTATTTCAACATGCTTTCAGTATAGAGGTGAAAAGCAGTAGAGGTTCTCTTGTATCTGATATTTATCCAGAGAAGCTCAAAGAAGCAGAGACTTGTAGGGTCATTTTGACATCCAGATCCACTCTTCTCCACTCTTCTCTAGAAGAGAGTCATTTCTAACCTTCTCCCTTTTTGCAGCATTAAGATGAACATGGTCTGAAATTCTCATGCTTATTTGAATCAAAGCTGCAGTCCAATTTTCATCATCTAGAAGGTGAAGATTCAGAGCAGGCCTCAAAATATGGAAGTACATTTACACTCAGTTCCAGTATATTCACATTTCTCTAGTGTGCCAGCAATATTAAAAAGCACAGCAAATGTAGTCTCCTGACTGAGCATTTAGAATTTAGTCTGTCAGTTATGCATTAAATTATATAAAATCCCTAGTATTTTTCATATGGATGCTGGGTTAAAAACTTAATAAATGTTTGCAGGGGCAATACAAGGAGGACAGAGAGCACTGGTTACATAATTGTTATGACAAGGTGATTTCAACTGGAAATTGCTCTGCTCACATGATTATAAGGGCAGAATGGATAGAACTAAGGCTGAGCCAGGGAATGGAGGAAGTAAGTTGATTTTATTTTCCCATTGCTATTCAGTAACTTTTCAGAAGTAGGCCTACCTCTCTTATAACCTGAGGTTTGCTGCATGTCTACACTTCTTGTGCAGTTCAGTCATATACACCCCTTGACAAAATAAATTATTGGCTTTCCCTTTCTTGTCCAAGCAACATCTTTCTTTTTTTTTTTAAAGGGGACTTTCTTAAGTGGTCTTCAAATGGAAACAGAATAACATCAAATTATGAAGGAAATGGCCTCCAAGGCTCCATCTTAGTTTATAAAACAGGTTTTGTGGAGAGTGATAGTGTTCTCTTTGCCTGCAGAGGGGGATGTTGCCCTGGACATGGTCTCATGTCCTGTGTTTAAGGCAGTGGTACGCTCAATACATGCACTGACTTATCCCCTCACATCTGCTCAATGTTTTTGTATGCAGATCTAAAACATTTAATTATAATATGAAAAAGGTTTAAACTGCTCTTTCTCTAATTTTACACATTCAGCAACATACTAACATGCTGTAGATCTCTTGGATCTTTGTCATTGTTCACTTAATTGTATTGTTCCTGACAGCATGTACAAGATCTGCACCTTGAAATTTTCTCTGCACTCACATAGACAAATTGTAGTCTAAATTTGAATGTCATTTTGCCATTTAATAGAACATTAAACATTGCTTTTAAAAAAGAATGATTTAACAGATTTCATTTCGTCTAAAAATTTGCAGGAAAAAAAACACTCAGCAGAGTGTTGTATGAAACCAGTTCATAAATATGAGAAATTGTTGAGGTTGAAGAATAGGCTACTAAGGTGGGATATGAGATAGCGGCGGTTCAGATGGCCCCCCCTCCTGGTGCCGGCCATCAGAACGAGCGAAGTAGCCATTTTGTGGCGAGTGCGGTGGTGCGGTAGAGATGAGATGGTTAACACCCTTCTGCAGTATAGCCACCCTCCTCTCTCTCCCTCTAATTTTCTTTCTCTCCCTCTTTCTTTCCCTCGCTCGTTCGCTCAGTCGACTATGAAGACACTTCATCTTCCCTGACAGTATGACCACTGCTGCATGTTCTGATGCGTTCAGCATACCTTCATTGCATCATAAATAAATCAGAGAAATGACTTTTTCTTTCTCTTTCTCTCACATGTTCTTTTATCTCTCTCTTCTGTGCCTGTTATCTCGAGGAGTCGCTGGAAAACGGGAAATGGTGTGCTAGTGAATTTCCTGTGTGCTCCCCCTCTTCTTCCACTGTTTCTTACTGCATGTGCACGATCATCACCCTCCAATCCCCTTTTACACTATCTCAAAGGAACGAAATTATTTTTGTTCTATAATGATATTCTTCTCTTGTTATGACATTATCTGCTTTCATTTTAATTTAAATGTCATGGATGTGAGGGGCTTTCTTAATTAATGTGCGCAGGGGATGCAAAATACAAACTTGTATAATGGAAACAAAGTATTGTCATTTTTCCCCTTTTCAAAATGGGGTTTGGGTAACGCTGTGACATTGGGGCTGCACAAATAAACTTGACATGCTTTGTTATTCGTGCTAGAACCAAAAAAAAACACCCTGCAACACACAAGCACACATGTTCGTTTGTGAGGGCTGTAGATTATATGAGCAGGCGGGGTAGGGATGGGTGGATGGAGGAGAAGGGGGATGTGGAGGAAGATTGTCAAGAACCACTCCCTCCCTCCCCCCCTACTGACTCCCAGTTACCCAGTCCCTCCACCCCTTCCTGTAATCTCCACTCCTCCACGGGTAGTCTCAAACCTTGTGTTCGTCCACCACCAACCAATTACCTGGCAACCCTGCCCTTATCCCCAGCACAGGCGTGATGCTGCTGCATGATGGGGTTTTTGTATATTGAATTCCATCTCCTGGTGAGATAAAGGGTGTAGGAACAGGGCTCTGCCGCTGTGCTAGATAAGTGTTTCTCACAAACCGTTCCTTGCCGCTTCTTCTGACACTGATTGTGGAGAAAAGAGACATTGGGGATGGCAGGGGGGGAAAAGCGTGGGGATGGAGGGTTGTTGCAATGAGATGGGACCCAATTTCAGTATGATTTTCCTCTTGTTTTAAATTTGTTGTAGAGCAGCTCACAAAGAGAAGTTGGATCCAGCTCCTAAATGCTTTCCTGTTTCATGTTCGGAAAGTCTGCATTTCACTATTGAGCTCAGTATTCAAATAGAGCCAGAGAATATTTTCTCTGGCATGTCTTCTTCTCATTTTAGACTTACCAAACACCAGATATTACTCTGTGGATCGATACTTTATCTTCATTTAGGATGGCTGGTCAATCTGCCGAGGTGACAGTTATGGGTTGAGCAGCTCTGTGGAGTATCAGCTTTTATTCAGCTTCATCCCTTCCCTCTCAGTCCTATTTGTAAGCTGTCCTGAGAAGTGTCCCTTGGTACGTATGGCCTGAGCCAGGCCCATCTATCTGTCTTTGTCTGGCCCACTGCAGGGAACCACACACTCATTGGTTGTCCTGGGGAACAATGTAAGTGATGGACCACCGTTCATACATCAAACCTGCAAGGCGTTTGACAGTGCAGGACAGAAACATTGAAAATAATGACCACAGCAATATGTATCAGAGGTTAAAAATAGAGCGCTGCAGAGGTGTGCTGGCAAAGTTGAAACTGAGAGCTCTATGTGACCCCCCCCCCGATCATCCCACAGTTTTAGAGGTTAATGGAAGCTGCCTTGAGTGCAGAAGAAAAGATGTTTCCAGTTAGCTAGAATGAGTGATATTCAACTACTTGGACACTAATATGCTCCAATTGAATTTCTCCCTTTGTCAGAGGGGAGTCTGTCCTGCTGTGGACCCTCCCTCACAGCTGTGCCCTTGCCTCTCTCCGCTCAACTAGCAATGAGCCAAGCCCCAAAGGTCAAGTGTGAGGGGTCAAGTTTAACCTGAAACCAGACAGAGCGAGAGGGAGGGGGGAGGGCCTGGGGTCACTTCTGTGCAGAATATTGCTTAGCACCAGTCAGTGTGAATGTTTGTCAGTGTGCAATGTTGTCTATTGTGTATGTTCGTGGTTGTTATGTTTGTATTCGTTCCCACGTGGACAAGTCCAGTGAGGACATTCTGGGTTCTGATTGCTCAAGCCACATTCTGAGGTGGTCAGGAATGTGCAGAAGACCAACTTTATGTAGTGCATTGTGAACGCATTATGAAATGCATTAATGGACCACAAAGTTAACTCTGTGGTGTGTGGATAGCGCCACACATTTCCTGTTAAAGGGATAATTTGGGTTTTTTGAAGTGGGGCTGTATGAGGTACTTATCCATAGTCTGTTTATTACCTGCAGTAGATGGCGGTCAGCGTGTCCCCAGTTTGGAGAAGCAGAAAGTTCTACCAGCATGGAAGCTAATCATTGTACTGCTGTGGACAGGGTAAGCTGCCAAACGTATTTTAGTCACCTAAAAGAAGGCCCACCAAATAAAAGCAATATCAGTTCAAGTGTACAGTGTTTGTAGAATATTTTCAGCACTTTACCTTGCCATCAGGCAGTCATGGTAAAGAGCTGAAAATAATCAAAATATAGCATACACTAGAACTGATACAGATCACCTAAAAGAAGCCAAACTATCCTGCCTATGCCAAATAAGTCCAACAATATTTAAAGAAGCTGTATGTGCCTCTAAATGTCACACTAGAGCACCGACTCTGGTTTAGTCGAAACCCCAAACCCCAAAACCATTTTTGCTATTCTTTCCACTGTTCCAACAATGACCGGCCCTGGTTTAGTCGAAATAAATCCTTAATTCATGGCGTTAGACGAGGAATAAACAGCCATTTTGCTCTTCTTAAAGCCAAGCAAATTCACAGCAAGGGACTCACATGCATCTGTGGCCAGACCTGCCACCAAAACAGAGCAGTTTGGATGACACAGCTCACATTAGGGGTGTGATGTCATTCTCTGCTGAGGACACCATTACTCAACTGTATCTTTACATAGCAAATACTTGTTTGCTGCTATAATAATGTTCAGAATGTCATTTACAGAATAGAGCCTGAGTTTTTGGGGGCCGATGGCCGATATTAAAGTGAAAAAGAGACGATTTATGAGCCGATATTTAGATTTTGAAAATGATTTGGATAGGAGACCCCTTTCCTGTCTAAACTACACAGAATAGGCTGATATTTAAAGCTGCTCTGTATGTGGGCTATACTACCTTTTCCTTAATGGACTATATTAATAAAATTGATTACAGTCTCAACAACTTAACATGTCAACAATTGGACATCAATTAGTATTTGTAAACAGATGGCTGAAGAGAGTAATCTTAGGCTATGTGTATTTTACACATAATCATCCGTAACAATGCAATGTATTAAAATGATAGAACCGGTAGCTAGAACTGCCACACTGTTTTAAAAATAAATCTACGATCATGTTTGTCAACAGCCAAGCCTCCAACACCCAACTACCATAACATTAAACATACTGCTGAAGCTGTGAGGAAACCAGGAGAGGGCAGTGAAAAACAAGAGGGTTATGGCTCGTGCAGACTACACGACTTTCATCGTCAGCCGATGGCCGTGCTATTCACACAACACAACTTGCCGTCTTGTGACGGATTCTATGGCGTTCACATTACATGACTGATTGTTGACAGGGGGTCACACACTACGCGAGCGGACAACGACTCTGTCACCCGATGCTTGTCTCCAAACCATGTTTTATCAAGAAAACATACGTGAAATGTGAAAAGGGAAATGACGCAAACATACAAATGCAACAGCTGTTGTTTGTTATTATAAAGATGGCGATTATAAAGACAAAAACTATGGATGAAAGAATGGATTAGCACACATAGCTAGCAGGGATTGTCTGAGCCACAGAGAGAGCTGGAGGTGAGTAAAAAGTGTTTTGCAGAGAAAAGGTACCTGCGCTGCCAGCTGCCAGCTCTCATTGGCTGGATGTGGAGTCGGCCGACTCTTCATGATATTTGGCATGCTAGATATCTGGCAGATGTCGGTGATGTGTCAGTGAGCTGTTTTGATGCGTCGTTGTGTAGTTCTCACATAACGACTGCCGACTGCTGATCGATCACTGATTTACCCCCGATCGCAGCCCGACTGTAAACTATGCAACACTCATGACATGAGTGAAGGATCTGTCTCTCTGTTTCTTTTTTAATAGTCATATTTTTGCAGTTATAAACACCAATACCAATTAAATGCAATTAGCTCATATCGGCCGATAATGTCGGCGAACTGATAAAACGGTCGGGCTCTAATACAGAACTTTTAAAATGTTGTGCTTTAGGTAATGTACCCCAATCAAATGAAAGGCATCTGATCAAAAGTGGTCGACAGAGACCCATCCCAATCCTAAGTGTAAACTACAAAGAGATACACACACAATCTATATCTGGATACATGTAATGATGCTAGAGCAGAGCCGGTGTACACGGCTATCCTATTTCTTTCCCATGTTAGGAACTTGATGTACAGTGTGTTTGTATTGCTCTCCTGTTTCAGTTTAGTAAATTGCTTGTGGATCTTGTACATAAACATCTGTATCTCTCTGTTACTCACTGTCTCACACACACACACACACACACACACACACACACACACACACACACACACACACACACACACACACACACAC
>JAPMOB010146025.1:0-11843 GCA_029875015.1 Lepomis gibbosus
GTGCGGCGGGGGTCTCGGGCTAAAGCTGACATACCTCAGGCTTCAACTCTGATTGGTCCTCGTTTGGAGAAGCTCATGGGTTCATTCCGTTGTTAAGCGCCTCCCCATTTCTCTAAACTACATTATAATGCAACGAACCTCCCTTTTAACCACAAACCGAATTTGCTTTCATTTACGCTATATATATTTCTTAAATAGGTTAAAGTCATAGAGATTTTTTTGGAATAGCACTTCGCCCTGGAGCGGTGCGCAATGCTATCTCATGCCGACCTCCTGGATGCTCGCCTCGGTGAGTTATCATCACCAAACTCCGGTCTTCAACTCTACTGTAAGCTGGAGGAACTTCTAACTTTAAATCAAGCTCAGAAAATTGTCAATTTGCTTCTTATATTATCTTAATGTGACTGAAGTGAACCAAATTCGCTTAATTCATTGGAAAAGTAATTATTATTATTATATTACTGCGTAATTTGATTTAACAATTTCCTAAGATATCAGTGTGATCGAATTGAATTAAGAGTATTTAAGGAGCAGATTGTAATGTGCATGCTGTGGTTGTCTCTCTCTCTCTCAAAGAGCTGCACGCCTTTTTAATTCCTGCATTTGTCTTTTAAATCTGAACTGGATTGTTTAATGCATGCGCAGCTTTTCTGTGATCATTTACTACCCATAATTCCTCTCTTTGTCTGTAAAGATATTCTCTGTGTGCAGTTACAGTATTTGACTAACATGTGCTTTTCTCCTTCTGTAGCGAAAGTATTTACTGTGCAAATCTCACCAGCTGTGGTTGTCTGTGCAGGGATGAAGGATGCCGCGGCGGAGCTCCTGGGCCACAGGGAGGCTTTGAAGTGCAGGCTCGGCGGAGGTGGACCTGACCCAGGACATTCCGGGGAGCTCGGCCCAGGCTCGGACGGCGTGGAAGGGGCCACGATGCTCCCGGGTGATGATATCAGCAGCGGAGGAGGATCCAACACGGTGCAGGTCAACAGCAAAGAGCAGGATAAACAACAGCAACAGCAGCAGCAGCAGAACAACAGCTCCAACCAGTCGGCAGCGCAGCAGTCCCAGAAACAGAAGCGGCACAGGACCCGCTTCACCCCGGCGCAGCTCAACGAGCTCGAGAGGAGCTTCGCCAAAACGCACTACCCAGATATCTTCATGCGGGAGGAGCTGGCGCTGAGGATCGGTCTGACGGAGTCCAGAGTGCAGGTAGGGTGGCTGGAACTGTAGTTCAAGTTAATAACGGAGGGAATGAAACGAAGCTCGAAACAATTCAGATGCAGAGAAGAAACTCAGGCTCATGTTCGATTTGATATTTGGAGGGCGTAAATATCGTTTTAGAAGCGTCAGACATGGCATGTGCTGCAGCTGAAGACAGAATAAAACATAAAATCATTTCGCCTTGAATAAAAAACATTTAAAAAAAAATTCAAATCAAAAAATAAAACAAGACAAAATAAAAATGTCATGATGCAATTACAGGCTACTGGAATAAATAGCCTATAGAAATTAAGAATTGCATTCAGTTAAATGAAATCCCCTCCAACAGAAGCCTTATTCCTTATTCTGTGACTAAACAACTCAACTTACTGTGTTCATTTTACTACAACACACGAACATTTCGACAGATGTGCACATACGTTTAGCCTAAATGCACCCTCGAAAAAAACGCATCCTGTTAATTTCTTTTCAGTAATCAGTAAGTAAAATTGCTTTAACAAAATAGCAATTTAATTTGACATGCATGTAGAATTTCATGTTCTGGTTTTAGAAGAGACTTTACTCGATAAACAAAAAGGCAATTTTTAATTGTAAGCTAGTAGCACATCTAACAATGGAAGTGATACACAAATCAATTATTCATCCTCTCCAGTTCAGCTTCCGGTTACACTGAAATAATTATCTACAAGAGGAAAAATAACACAACTGTTTACATACACATTTTTATTATATCCCAGAATTTTAGTTCTATAACTTGCAGATTAGCCTATTTTATAAAAACAAAACAATTAGCTTACGGCTAAAAGAAAATGTATTTTGTTGAGGTTATTTTTTGTATTTTACAAAAGTAAAAGTATTTTATGCACTTTAATGAGTGAGCCAATAACCAATAAAGAAAACCTTGCAACACTTCCGGTGTGTGTGACTTGGCTAAGTGCTTCATCCACGCACAATGTAAATACATAACGAGGCTTCAGGAGTGACAGGAGTCATCACAGCCTGAGATCAGCTCGTTACACGTTACTTCAGTTACATCCGGTGTGCAGACAGACATCAACAACAAGTCACGCTGTCATGCTCTCACTTCACGGGATTTTAAGACTTTTAAGGACAGTTTTATGATGTACAAACTCGTTTTTGACTACACATTTATTTAAATTGAATTTAACCAAAGGTCTCATTTCAGCAGTTTGTTTAGCAGGCATTTGTTATTAGAGGTGAGGAGACTTTAACCTATATATTAATTCTGCCTGATTCTGGATTTGTCCTACATCTCGTGTCTGTCTCGTTTCAATGAATCCACAGGGAACCAAATGATGATTGCAGCTTTATCACACTGGTTTTGTCGCCTCAGGTACAACGCATTGATATCAACCTTTAAACAGACATGAATCAACTGTAAATTCTGTAGGTTTCATCCTCTTTATTAACGCAGCCCTCACCGGCTTCCAGCCTGCACAGATACCGAATCCACATTAGGAATTATCGCGTCACCGCCTTATCAGCTATAGCAGTGCCAAATGCACTCAAATGTGAAATAATACCCTAATAATCATTATTGCTGTGTGGGTCAATTCAGTTTCTATATACTATTTCCATAAAATCAGAATTAGTGAAATGACGCTCATCTGCTGTTATTATAGGGCTGAAATAAGAAGCCGGTTTAGCAATGGGCCTGTCACCGCCCTGCGCGTCTTAATGCTGGACGCGCTGAGAGTGCACTCCGTCTTTTTAAACGGAATGAGAAATTGCATTTTCTTTCCTTTGAAGTGTAATGCATTTCAGGCCGGATTTCACGGCTGGCTACGCGGAGTGGAAAGAGAGTGAGATTGTCCCGTTCTTATTACCGCGCCCCACTTTCTCAACCAAATCTTCACATTAATCATAGACGCCCGCTTACAAGCAAACCTACAGGAGCCCAAGGACTCCCGGAATAAAGTCTGTTCGCCTGCATACTGTTTGTCACAGCAACAACGTTATCTTTATTATCTGAGTGCATGGTTTTCTGTATCTCCTTCCAAAGCAGGAAGAAGTCATTGGTCAAACTACGTTATTAATAATGTTGTTTTTATACAAAAATAAAACTGTTATAAAACCATAATTTCTAAATCTTTAAAAAAACTGGGAATAATACTTACATAGCCTATTAATTTTGACGAGACCTGTAATATTAAGGAAATGCTATCAGTTTATTAAGAAATAATTTCTACAATCCAAATCCTAAATTTTGAACATTTTCACACGTATATGAGACGTGACCTCTGTTGAAACCTTTCTGTTTTAAAGATCAGGAAAGAATAACCAAAATAAACAAAATGTACCCTGTCAGGCGTGTTAGCATAGGCCTATATTTTTAACTGGGAACGTTTACATATCAACCCTAACAATTTAAGATTTTTGGAACTTTGTGATAAGCTGATAAGATCCTGAAAAAAAATCTTTTTTTTTTTCTGCTGGTGATTTATTGCTGGTGGTTCGCGTTATCATGATGGTCACAGACTGGTGTCATAACCTTTTTATGTGCGCTTACTGCTCTGATAACACGACTCTTCAATACACCCGCAGCCATTACACCTGCTCCTCCTAACTCATGACATCTCTGTCTGCAGGTCTGGTTTCAGAACCGACGTGCCAAGTGGAAGAAGCGCAAGAAGACCACCAATGTCTTTCGGGCTCCGGGGACTCTCCTGCCGACGCACCACGGCCTGCCGCAATTCCCGTCCGCCGCGGCAGCAGCAGCAGCCATGGGCGACAGCCTCTGCTCCTTCCACGCGAACGACACCCGCTGGGCCACGGCAGGGATGCCCGGCGTGTCGCAGCTGCAGCTACCACCGGCTCTCGGCCGCCAGCAGGCCATGGCGCAGTCCCTGTCTCAGTGTAGTCTCGGCGCCGGGCCTCCGCCCAACTCCATGGGTTTGGCCAACATGTCGTCAAACGGCTCCGGGCTTCAGTCGCACCTATACCAGCCCACTTTCCCCGGTATGGTACCCGCTTCCCTATCGGGCCCGACCAACGTGACCGGCTCGCCTCAGCTGTGTAGTTCCCCGGACAGTGACGTCTGGAGAGGGACAAGCATCGCGTCGCTGAGGCGCAAAGCGCTGGAGCACACAGTATCCATGAGTTTCACCTAGTAAGGAGAGTCACCGCAAAGAGCTTTTCTTTCACTCACACAGAGTTCTTCTGCATTTACTTCTGATCCATCCAATCCATCCAAACGGTGACCCGGGAAAAATACAACCAGGATACTGTACACCTGGCATTTTTTCTCCCAAATCACAAACAAGAGGGGAAACTGAAGCTGTTTATCAGGCCTGTTGGCCTTTATCAAGCGTAGGACTGGTTCTGTTTTAAGCTTTAATTTATTATTTCGCATGTAACCTATGCCAACTATTTATTTAATTATTTAAATTCACTTATTTGTTTGTTCTGTGTTTATTTATTTGGTACATGCAGCCCTGGCCTTTATTGTTGCAGGTTTTGAGTGACATTTGCTTGGTGACTGAAGTTTCTGAAGACAAATTCTGTGGATACTATGAAACACAAAACTACATTACAGATTCCCTACTCCACCTGCTGCACAGCATGCAACTATGAGGGGCCAAAAGGAAAGAGGAACAGTGGATGTGCAGAAACAAGACACCTGGAGGTTTAAAAGAAGATGAGGACATGAAAGATTCGCCAGAAGAGAGAAGGAAGCTGATTTGACAAGAATCAGGACAACATGGAAGAGGACTTGACTGCATGTGCTGTTCAAGGCAAAAAAAAACATGGGAAATACAATAAATTAAGACATGGAAACTGACTTAACTATAATCTGTTATATAGGATGTTTTGTGTAGCGGAAGCACTCTTGTTCCCATTTGGTCAGTTTGTGATAACTTATGTTTCCAAAATTATGTCTGTGCTGATTATCAAATACTTGACTTTCTTAAATGTTTGAATCATTTTGTTCCATGGACATGTTTATATCAATTAAATGTAAATTATCAAATAAAAATCATTTTCGATTATGTCACATCATGAATCAACCCTTCTTTCTTGAAGCAGTTTGAGGGCTCAAGGTAAATTTTAAAAGCATCACTGGACCACTGGTACCACTGAAAAAAACATGTATGTGTAACGTCAGTTTGTCATGAGAAACAGCCTTGTTTTCAGCTTTGTGACGACGCTTTTCTTTTACGTAATCTAATTGGTTTTTAATGGTTTATTTAACTTAAAAGTACAAGAATGTACTCATAAAGGAACACTGCAGTTCTTTTCAAATAAAAAAAAATGAAGATGCATGTTTTTCACTGGACAGCAACAATATGCAATATTAAAAAGGATAAATATTGTATACAACCTAAAATTTAGTCCAAAACATTGATCTAGAAGCTGCGTGTCCCAACTCCACAGTGTCATCCACTTCAAATCTCCAATTCAAACTAAATTATGAATCACATTTTCTGTTCAATATATGACATCATGTCATGTCATCATGTCATATGACATCATGTCATCAGATAAGGTTTTTTAGTGTCTTCATCAACAGTTGATGAAGACAGGAAGATGGCTTTTACAGCAAAGATGGCGGAAATCCATTCTAAAGCTAAAAATAAACAGCATTATAAATATACTTTGGTGAAAAGTTGTTAATCTATGTTCTTTATGCAGACTTCTGTTAGAATTATGTATGATTTATACTTGATTTCTGGATTTTATGGTACTTTGTACTTGCTATTACTTATTATTAATACTTTTTACTCCACTGCATTTACCTGACAACTACTCCTTTACAGTTTTGAAATGAACATAGAAAATACATGAGCAGTTTATAAAATATGCACAAGATATGCATTAAAGATAAAACAACCTAACATTAAATAAAGTGGTCAAAATTAGCTCCACCTCAACCAGCTCCAACATTGAAATGCTGCTTATATGCATCAATAATAATATCTACAGTCTAAAATAATATAGCAATAATATAGGGTTATTTTGCATTATGAGTACATTTGGCTGATATTACTTTTGTACTTTCACTTATGAGGTTTACCTTTATCTAAGTAAAGAGTCACCTTCCACCTCTGCCTCTGATTTAAGGGTGCATCCTTTCTAAAACAGAGAGATCATTCATGCGCTGGTGTCTGAAAGCAGTTGCTGGTTTTGCAGTTCCTGTGATGGACCAGCCCAAGAAACTGATCATGTCCCTCATGTATTTTTTTTAGGTGGACAAAAGTCTCTTCTAATAATTGGAATATGTATCTCCACACAAAATGCTAAATTCCAAACTGACAAATTAGCCGAGGGCCAATACCGTTTTTCTTCATTGTATTTAGCTGAAAACACAAACCACACCTGGCTAATTCAATGGCTGTAAACTTTGGCATTTAGTCAACTAGAAATCATAAATCTCAGGAGCTTAAAATTTCTCACAGCCTTTAATTCTATGTGATATCTACAACAATCAAATTAATCGAAAAACATACATACACTTTTCTAAATATTAGCCTATACGTTAATAATAAAAGAATGATAAACAGGCTGTGTACATATCTGAAGGTAGAATTCAAACATGAAGACAAGGCTGCGGTGTCATGTCCAGGACAAACTGAAATCTCTGCTGTACACGTGCCGAAGCTGTGCAAGCCCAGCAGCCTCTATGGACACAACGTTAGCTAATAGCAAAGGCGAAGAAACCAAAGAGGACGTTAGTGGTGGAAGCTAAGAAGAGAAAAAGAGTGTGACCGAGCAAGAGACTGGGTGGCAAGTTAGCCCACAAAGCTAGACAGCAAGCGACACAAGAGCACTTAAAGCAATGTTACCGATATCAGTGTGTTATCTAGTTTAAAATCAACTCAAGATTTATAGCTAGTGGCTAAACCTTTGTCTGTGAAACCTCAGGATGAAGTCGATAACTTTGCTAACACAGGAAAACATAAGCAAGACATAGGAAGCCAGCTAATAAGATATTAGGCTACTTCAAACAACAAGAAGGCCGCCCTGCGTCTCTTTTGCATTCTTTCAACTCTTTTAGCCAGTCCAACATTTACTGCTGTTCCTCGTTTTACTTTGTTACTCTCTCTTTTTCTTTTCTTTGATTCCTCCAACACCTTCTTCAGTCTCTTTGCAGCCTCTGCCATGATATTCATACAAACATACATTGTAATGTACATTATACTTTTCGCTTCTTCTTATTGCTTGCTTGCTGAAGAGTCGTGTTACATTGCGCAATAGCTGGCACTGCAAGCTCAGAGTAGTAATGACATCCTATTACAAGCCAGTGTACCACCAAAATGCGTTGTTATTTTAAGATTTTAAAGTCAGGAAAAATCAGTTTCCACAACATTGTTAGCAGCTGTTTAAGGTAAGTGGCTTTAGTGTGGGTTGCATATATATGTCTCCTTTTCCAGGTATATTTTGATAGACAAAGGTGAGGCTTTCCCCATCAGCAGGTGCAACTGGATATCAGGTAAGTCTTATTAGTGTAACTTAATTTAATTTAATTTAAGCTCAAGGGTCTTTCATTGCTAGTTCAACATGTAGATGGCACAATGTACCCGAGTAAAGCTGGTGGCAGCACACAGACAAATAATTTAAGCTACACAAGGGTAGGACCAAGTAGGACCAAATGGCATTCAGGGGTTTATTATTGTTCCATATTGGTGTTGCTGGTCTTTGTTAACAATTGAGGCAAGGGCGTCACTTTGTGTTGAAAAATGGTTGGGACAAAGGGGCTCAGATTAGGGGTGTGAAGAGACACATAGCTCGCAAGACATCATGATAAGCAACATTAGGTTCACAAAAACGAGACGAAAAGATACTTAAACAGTGTTTTAAAGATATGCTCAGTGCTAAGATAAATAAGTAGGGGGTCTGGGGGGACCTCCCACTGGAAATTTTGATCATTAAACACTTCATTTCCTCCATTCTGTTGAACATTTCTCCACCATTTTATGGTGGAAATGTTTTTAGTCATGTAAAAGGAAACATAAAATTTAGGTTGCACCTGACATTTCAATATATTTATATATGTTTATATATGTATATATGTTTCTCCTGTAGATATCATGTAATATCATCCCTGCAGAGGCAACACATATAGGCATGATTTATCTTTCCTCCTCTTTTGTTATGTTCAAAGGGAGGGGACTGAGTAAATTGGCCAAAAAGAAACTGTGTCAAGAAGTTGTTAATGTTGCTGATTGGCTCATGCACATTTTTGGGTCATTTTATAATCAATAGCTTGTTGTTTGGACTATTCATGTTTGACAGTGTTTGTTTCTTCCATATTTTAATTGCATTGCATGTTTTGTTAGTGTGCAAATAAACCTTTCCAAAGGCATTTCATTTGTTATTTAACTGAATGTTATTTAACAAATTTTGCTTTAAAAAAGTGGTGGGGACAAAATCAGCCATTTCAAAAAGTGATGGGGAGTGATGGGGGCATGTCCCCAGTGTCCCCAGTGTGAATGATACACACGCATTGAGGCTACGGTAACAGGAATGCACAAACAGAAACTAGGTTTAAACCTACTGAACATCTGCTAACAGGTGAGCACTAAAAAGGCTCTTTTAATTCACTGGTTTCATTTTTTTGTCTGATGTACCCCCATGACCTTATCAGACAAGCTTAAGTAGTTCTTCATAGATACTAAACATCATGTTGCCAAAGGGATTATTGTGAATGGTTTTTAAACTAGGGGTTATACAACACTATTTATTGTTACAATTTTTTTGTCATTCAAGACATAGTGATGCTTTTATGATGTCTGGGTGCGCTTATAGTCACAACAAAGAAGCGATCTGGGGAGGGGGAAGCTGGATGAAGATTTTTGTAGTCTAGCGACAGATGTGAAATAATATTACATAAATGTAATAATTTGTTTCACTATCACCCAGGTTAATTAGTTTGTGGAAATGGGTAACCTATTTCTCATTGGGTAATTTGTCACACACTGACGAGGTAGCCAATCAGTGACCCTGCCGTTGGTGGGATCATTTCTCCCAGAATGCTGTGCAGCGAGTGTGCGAAAATGTGAGAGCGAGCCAATATTTACCTCCTATTTATTCCACACAAATAAATGAAATCAGTCAATAAACCATCCAAGGGTGAATATGGCTCTCTCCATCCTGGATTATGAATGAGAGCTCATTAATTTTCCTGCGTGTGAGTTTGTGTATGTGTGTGTGAGTGAGAGAGAGAGAGAGAATGCGAATGCATGTGTTTGTATGTGTGCATCTAGTTATTGCGTTAATGTCCACATGTTTATATTTGTGTATGTGTAAGGGGATGAATAAAATCATGTGTATTTATAGATAAGCATTCGGCTAATGTATTATAAATCATATCAAGTATTTGCAAAGGTCCACTGTTTTGTGATTAGATTAACAAAATAACAATAATAATTTGACTTTTGGGAAATGTGCTTATTTGCTTTTGCATTTTAGCTTAGCCTAAATACCTAAATGCCTATAAACAGAGGGAAACGGCTAGCCTGGCTCTGGCCAAATGTGAAGATCTGCCAATGAGCACCTCTAAAGCTCAATGATTAATGTGTTATATTTATTTAATGTGTACAAAAACCCTTGTGTGATGTCAAGATTCAGTGTGTCCAGCCAAGATATAATCTGGCACATAGCCCCCACAAGCTTGTTGTTTTTACACTTCAGTTTTTTTAAAGAACAAAGATAGAAATACCGTGATAATTAGTGAGCTTTAGAGGTGCTGGTAGGCATATTTTGTTACCTTTGGACAGAGACAGGCTAGCTGTTGCTAAGCTAAGTGACACAATTTCCTGTCAAGTTTGTATCAAAACACATGTCCACATGTAGCTACATTACAACTAAGCTCAGCGTACCAGCTGCTGGATCCAACTTCATAATTATCGTACAGACTTTAGATCAATTTTGATTTACTGTTAATTTAAATTACAGGTTCACGTTTTTTTCGCAAAACAAGATATGGGGGTCAAATTCCACTGTCCTTATTCTTCCCAAAAATAAATCTGAAAGTTTGGCTGAATGAGTCTTCAGCAGTCAAAATGAGTGAAATCAAGTATTTTTTGTACAAAATTCACTCTCGCTGTTTCCATTCTCACGCTGCAGCTCAACAAGGAAACACAAAGAGACAATTATGCGTTACAGAGGCGCTACATGCACTGTACGCTAAAACCAACAGACTCAGGAACAGTTTCTTCCCACAAACCATTACCCTGATGAACAGCTGACTCTGACAGTATCAGGAACAATTCCTGTGCAATAATCCAGTAACTCTGCCACCTGATTACTGGCTACTACTTGTTCATGCTGTTTATATTTTCATTTTGTGCATTATACTGTATACCAAATCCACCTACTGCATGGAAATAACACCTGCACATAATACTTATTAATTGCAGCATCCTAAGCTCCATCACACTGTGTACATGTGCACATGTTTGCTTGTATGTATACTGTATGTGCACCTGTATATCACATCCACCTCCGACTGGTACATTATGATAATAATGATAATATGACAATAATGGTAATAATAATTTACTCTTGCATCATTTGCACTCTGCTCATTGCACTATTGCACTATTGTCTCAATCTGTCTATTTTCTTTTTTTTATAGTGTGTATATGTGTTCTCTGTACTGTAGCCTGTGTTTGATTTAATTACTGTATTGTGTCATTGTATTATTACATAAATAAGCACATTGTGGGCAGTGTACAATCCAGAGTCAAATTCCTCATATGCGTACACAAATCTGGCAATAACGCTGATTCTGATTCCGATACTTACATGTGAGAGGCCAACTGTAAAGTGCTTTGTCAGTTAAGGTAGAAAAGCACTATATAAGAGCAGTCACTCACTTGGTGTGGCAAACTCAGTCTGTTTAAGCCTCATAAACTTTGGCTGAACTTTAGAATGAAACAAACTGTGGAGTTTTTCAGCCATCTGAACCTATCCTTCAAACCAATGTTTTGTCATTTTGGAAAAAAACGCTTTGCCACTTTATTTCCGAGAGCTACATGAGAAGATCAATGGCTAGTCTCATGTCATGACACTAATTATGAAGTCTAGAAAATGCAGCTGTTTAGCTTAGCTTAGCATAAAGGGATTGTTTTGACTTAGAAGATGTGAACATTTCAGTCATTAGTTGTAACACTAAAACATTTCCTTCTTCCTCTAAGCTGGATGGTCTTCCAGTGTTCAGTGTCTTGCCCAAAGACACTTTGACATATGGACAGGAGAAGGTGGGGATTTTACCTCCAACCCTATGATCAGTAGATTCCCCACTCCACCACCTTAGCCACAGCTGCTAACAAGACCCTGGAGATTTTATTTTCAGGTGGTGATGGTGCAATGGATGAGTAACATGCCTTTCAGGGTTCGATTCCCACTGTGACCCATCCACCAATGTGTCCCTGAGCAAGACACTTTACCCCTAGTTGCTCCAGAGGCGTGCGACCTCTGACATGTATTGCAGTTGTAAGTCACTTTGGAGAAAAGCATAAACAGTATATTACTGGACGAAGCCACCCCGCTGATTTGAATGGAGAGCAGTTTCAGACCAATAAAATACTACTACAGGGCTACTTCCTGTTGGCACCAGCGTCTACTGCGCATGATCGCGCAGCATAACCGTGGTTTGA
>JAPMOB010146030.1:0-14549 GCA_029875015.1 Lepomis gibbosus
ACCTCTATGTGTATACTGTGTAGGCTGCCTCCCTCTGCTCTCTCTGTCCTTCTCTCTCTCTTTCTCTTGCCCTCTCTCTCACTCTCTCTCTCTCTCTTTATGAAAAGTGCTGTGAGATAACTGTTGTTGTGGTTTGGTGCTATATAAATAAAATTGAATTGAAAATTGAATTGAATTAATGTGTACATCGGTCCCACATTAGAATAGATTAGAATGTGGCTGACATCATTTTTTTTGTTTTTCTCAATGAATTATTGTTTGTCAAACCAAAATATCTGATCTAATGCCAATATATTGTGTAATGTTAACGTAATTTCATGATGTTCAGGACACCTGATTATCAACTGTAACTCCAACTTAATTTCTTAATTCTAAAGTTACTCAAAGGAATTTCGTAACATCAAAGTAATTTCATTATGTAGGTATCTGAGTTAGATCTCTAACTCGTACTTGATTAAGTAAAGTTAATTCTATACAAATGTATTTTAGACATTGGTTTAATGTGTAAGTGTGTGCAATTACAAATGCAAAAGATAGTTACATTGACAAAAAATGCAGAGTCAGAGTTTTGCACTAAACATTTTTTATATGGAACAATACACAAACTTTACAGAAAAGAGGCCTGTAGTTGTGTTTACTGGTTTAAGCTGTTACAAGTTAAGCATTCTTAAGAGCAAATAAAAAAAATTAACACTTTTTTACTGACGTAAACCAAATATCTTAAATTCTAAAGTCTCTGACGATTTCACTGAAGAGCCAGTTCTTTATTATAAAGTTTACCCCCAATGAATACTGTTAGCACAGTGAAAATTGTGATTGCAGGATTCAAAGCAGCAAATATAAAATATTGCAGAAGTTTAAGGTGACTCAGAGCAGCAATCTAAAGTAACAACCCCTTCTTTAAATGGTCATCAAGAGAAAATGAAAAAGCAGTCCAAATGGTATAACAATATGCCTTTGACAACAATTGAAATGTCTTGTGTTCTATTGTTTCTGGCAGCGTAGTCTGACCCTTTCACTAAAGAGCCTGTTTTTTGGAGCCAGTGCTTTATAAGAAAGTTTACTCCCAACACTGCATACACCATTTTCACAGTATTCCTTTATGAAAAAACTAGATAGAGAAGACTGGGTATGGTTGTAACACTGCTTCAGTAACTACAAATCACTGAATTTTTTTAGCTAGAGTTCTTAAATTTTTATACAAAATACCCACATTTATTCACTACAAATGGCACCAATTCAATCCTCTACAAGAATATCATCAATCTCTTGAGTTGACCTACCCCGGGGTACGTTGTAACACATGCTGGGGTAAGTTGTAACAATCACACAAAATCATCAAAAATAGATGCCACACTATATGATAAGCTTCCAAAACAGGCAGTTATATTAAAGAGTTTCTCTCTTGCTGTAACAGACTTTTACTGATGACTCACGTGCATGAACAGCATGTGTATGTGAATTTATCTACAGAATAAACTTACTTATAACTTACTTATAACTTACTTACTTATAACTTATAAACTTATAAATACTACTAAATGTAATTCAATTAAAACGCATCTATGCACATCCTTGGGTTTAACTAAAAAGAGGTGTGTGTGTGTTTGTAATTGTGTGTATATTCTTATTCAGAGTCACAGTCAGTGCTTGAAGTGGGCTGGTATTTACCGGTACGCATTTTACTCTTTGGCGTACCAGAATTTTTTCTTGCACACAGGCACTTCTCACAAGCTGCGCATACACTTTCTGCCCTCTCCATCGGTGGAGAACGAGTATGGAAAAGGTCAAGTGATAATACATAATGCCAACATGTGAGCCACATATGAGTGGGGAGCACTGGTCACAGTGCTGACAAATGAATTCTGGTAACCCTGGAGTGCGGGTTTGGTGGGCCCAGACTGCATAGTGCAATCTGGAAATTATTAAAATCAAGAAAGTACCTAGTTTATATATCATGGATGGTTGTAACACTTTTTAAAGAAGTGTTTAAAACCCACCCCACACCTGTCAACCAATCTTTAACTAGCTGTATTTGAAATTAGGAAGGAAAAAAATCATGCATCACATGTTGCATGAGAAACCTCAAAATCAGTTTTTTCTCTATATATTCTGAATGCACCTCTTTCCAGATTTGATTACCACCAGGCCTGATCGGGGAGGAAGTAGGTAAACTGAAAAGATCACCTAACTCCTATCTTATCTCTATTTGGTGGAATGGGTGTTGTTAGATTTCTCCCATGTTAAAACCATACCCAGTCTCCCCTATCGTAAACGATATTTAACCTTGTATTTGAAGTTGTGAGAGGATTCAAAGTAACAAATACAATATATTGCAGAAGTTTTTCCCAGAGAGCAACAGATCAGGCTCTGTTACATTCATTTATATACTTTCTTCTGCTCTTCCGTTTGTGGCCCTCATTGCAAGGTCCACCACTTCCAGTGTAATCCTGTCCCCCTTTTGACACCAATATTTACATGCCTAGCTCATGTGATCAAACTTGGTTCCATCTGAAAATAATGGTGTATTTGTCCTACGTCAGACCATATTAAAAAAAAAGCTTTCTTTAGTCTTAGTCTCCCTTACAGCCCTGAATCATTTTTGTGTGTTTGGCTCCTCCCCCTTCTCTTCTTGGTCTAGAGCTGCAGCTGCTCCTGGAATCTCGATTGTTGTTTGCTGCGTCATCCCAGCAATCCTCCCACACCATTAACGTTCTTTCCTCTTCATCTCTGACCCACGCACTGGAAAATTAAGCCCCATTTTCTACTTTGAAGATGTGTGTCACCCCGAGATTCCACACTCCCCAGTCATTAGATGCGAGTGTGGTTCTTAACGCGTCAGGACCAAACGTCTTCCCCAACGGCAGATGACAAATGCAGAGTTCACTGACTGTATAATTACATACCTACCCCAGGGTCCCTCCCGATTCCAGGGTCCATTTTATATTAAGGACCCAGATGCCTCCTTGCAAGAAACATTTGTATTTATCCTACACAAATACATTATACTTTTCTTCATGTCATTTGAAAGATGTGGTCATTAAATGCTTTATGAGTGAAAGCAATGAAAGCTAATCAAACATCCTTAGCATGTCAAAGATGACCTAAAAAATAATTGATCATCAAATGCTGAAAAAAATGAAGCCTGCCAATCTCTGGGTTTGTTTAACTTCGTGTTTTGTCTCTAAACTTCGCTGTTGCTATGGCTGGCTAATAGGACTACTAGTAAAACATCTCGATCATTTCACACAGTCTGCTGTACGTGTGGAAGTTGAGAAAACACATCCACATTTATGAGGAGGTCATGTGACCCGACAACACCACACCCAGCACAGATATCAGAAAGAAAGATGATCTTTGGCAAAAAGTTAGCTACAGCATTTACTCATTTACAATTAGCTTACTTCTAGCTAATCTGGCTTATTGTGTTTTGCACACTTATTAGCACGATGATACAGGTTATTAAGTAAATAACATAATTACATAAAACATAATAACATAATTTACATACATAATAACAATCACTAAATCAGAAGATTTTTAGTATGTTGGTCTGGAATATGACGGACTGTGCACTGCAATAGCTTAACATGACTCTCTGCTGCCCGACTGTGTTTTGGGATAGGGTAATAGCTTCCACTCAGAAAACTTGAGTGTTGATATCAAATTGTTATAAACACATAATGAAACACAAACCCATTGTCACCATCATTATAACAGCAAGAAGACAGCTGATCCCAGAGCTGTGCAGGAGAACTGATCTAATAATCAGTGGATGTTTATCAGACTGCTGCAGGAGAAAGACTCTCATGTCCCTTGATGTGATCACAAGCAGCAGACGTCAATGTACACAATATGACACATGAACCCCCACGTCCGGTGTAGACAGGAAATTAGAGTTGGAGCACTTCCTTGTAGCTTAACACGTAAGGTCAGTAAAGGTGGGACCATTTTAATTAAGCACCTGAAGATGAAAACGAAGCAGTATCGGTGAACTGTGGCACATTTACATGAATGTTAACATGCACATTCCTTAACATTTAAATACATACAAAATATGTAACACTACTACACTATGAGGACTGATAGCTTTGTTTCTTACATGTTCTGTCTCATGGCTCTTTACATTTTCTCCTAAAATTCATATTTTGTATAAAATATTACAACAAAGATCACGATGTAATTAAAATACATTTATTCCCAACTGATAAATAAACAAAATGACTGCAGTATTGCTGAAAGTATTATTAGTGTATTACTGTGTCTGTTGGCATGCCTCAGCCTTTGCCAGGAGTCCTCTATCTCCAGATAATACATATATGCATGGACACACACAGGTTGTTGAGACACTTCATACGTGACATTCTTTTTCAATTACTCTCATCACCTAGAGCAAACACGCAGACACACACACACACACACACACACACACACACACACACACACACACACACTGTACCGGCCAAGCGTAGCCTGGCCAAGGCAGAGAAGATTATGATGGCAATTGTATCTCAGTCTTTTCTGTAAACCCCTGAAGCAGAGCTGGAATGAAAACAGAATAGAAAATAGAGAGAGAAAACAAGTTGGACCAGAGGGAAAGGACAAAAAACAATAGCAATTAAATATCCACCCATATATCTGTACCTGATGGCACATTTCGTCTGTGTGTGGGTTCTGCTATACACACCTCTGTGTATGAGTTAGTGTTTGGGTCAGATATTAGCGGAGAGATGGAGCTCAAGTAGATAATCACTGATGAACTGTGAATTGTGACGATAAGCTTGAAGGAACACAAACAAGAATGGAAAAGGACAAACGGGGGAGAATGATGGATTGATAGAGAGAGAGGTGTATGCAAAAAGAGACGAGATCTACAAATCAATGACGGTATCTGCTAGGTTTCAGAGTTTCTCCTATAGTTCTCAGGATCTTTCTAACACATGTCACAGCAATAAGCGGACGCTGTGGCCTATGTGTGACCTTATAGGTGCCTGCTGCAGCTGTACTGTTTCTGCCATGTACTCAGAGCTATAGTATCTTCGCTCAGACCGACATATAAATCATCTTTCCTGCCAGCATCATTTAACTTTTTTTACTTTCATCTTTGTGGGAAGGAACATGATCACAGATTTGCACTTGGTACAAACTGACTTCTTCTGTTTACCAGCTAGTTTCAGGCCAGTAGTATATACTGGCTCTTTCCTCTGAAAACAGCTGCCTGCTGTTAAGGAGAGCGGTTAAAGTGAACCACAGCAGTTTATTTGTGGGACGTAAAACCCAATGAATCAGCTGAAAGAGAATAAAAAGTGCTGCAGAGCTGAGGTGAACTGAATATCTGGGGGTCCATCACTACAAGTAACCCATTTCACATTCAGTCAGTCTTCTAAGTTATTCATAAAAAATATTGAAGATTAAATCTGTGCCTGTAAAATATTGTACTTTAACTTTAGATTTCTCTGTGTGTGGCGACATTTGCTCAATGGAAAGCTTGTAAATGGTCAATGGTTACATTGTCTCTCAGACTCCATCACAGAGTGACAGCTGTCACCACAACACGGCGGCCACCACGCTGCACTCTCATTTTGTCAGCAGGAGGCTCTGTTGGAGCCGCTTTCCCCTGTACTGACATTTCAACAAAGTGTGGAGACGTATCTGACTGGTGTCCAACAACAAGGTTTCTCAGGAAAAATATATGTTACTGTTAAAAAGAAGCCAGCTGGAGAGGAGTCACTGTCAGAGCTGTTGGAGGAGATCACGTCCTCTTCCATTATGCCGCTTTTACTTCAGTCTGTCGAGACCAGCTGGTTCACTCTCCTCTCATGCAGGCAACAGCAACTGAAATGGAAAACGTTCATTTATCATGTCGAGATAACTCATTATCATTAATAATATCATTATTTGTGATCTTAAAGATCAGATCATTTGTGCCATCTGAAATCATAACTGTGTTTAACTGAGTGTAAATTCATTTTAAATAACCTGATTTTGGTTATATTATTATCTCAATCAACCAACATACTCAAATTCAAACAACAGCAGTGGACAGACATAAGCATTTTTTTCATATTTTCTTTTGGTTAAAATAAGCACTGCATTTGCTACAAAACATGGCTAGTTTCACTATCTGATAAGCCTATCAAGAGCAACGCAAACAAGTTAAACATGCCCTACTTAATTAATTAGGATGCCAGCCCAGGACACGGCCCTGTCATTAACAAGGTCCATGTGTACAAGGTGTTACAATGAGATTTTCATCTCACTCGCGCCTTCTGTTTGCTTATCTGCCTTTTGCAACAAGTCCAGCAGCCTAAATCGACCATTCTGTGGTCTTTGTGCATGTGGATACAAGAAACCAACAATGACTGTCAGAAACAAACAGGTAAATAACAGCAGTCTTTAGACCAAAGTCATAGTCTTCAGTCCTATGCAGGGCTGCTTTGACCCATGTTTACATTTTCAGAGAGCAAACGAGCACTCAGCAAAGTTTTTTCTGCTGCTGAACTGTGAATATTGGTAAAAGAGAAGACACTTTTGGATATAAAAGTGTGTGTTCACCCTCCATGTGGGGAAATATAAAATGATCGGTTCAGCTGCTGTAAGCGTTGTCAGCTTAGAAGAGAGATCAGTGAAGTGAATGACTCATGAAGAGTCACTGGGGGAAAATTTGGGTAAAACTTTTAAACTCGGCTGACTAAGTTATTTCTGTAAACAAATGAAAAATAACGTCCTATTTAATACATTTTACGGGCTGCTTCAATCATGCCACACTGGACTGGAGCTCATTAATAGTAAAAATAAGCAGGAGGCCACAGTGGGAAACAGTGGCAAGCGAAATCATAGAATAAACTGCAATATCATTAAACATATTTGATTTCTGCATTGGAACAAATGGTAAAAATGTTTTTCTGGAGAGTTTCTTTTCATAATAAAAAGCCTGTTCCCATCCTTTGTATCTTTAAACCTCCACACAATTCCACTCAAAGAAATATAGTATGATTTTACTATTTGTCTATGTTGTTATCAGCCGACCAACACACATTCTGAAGATACATTTTGGCACTCTTCTAATTTTCCTTTCTTCAGAAAGTGGATCTGGTGGATCTATTTGTGTCTGATCAAAAAGCTGTTGTTTCCAGGTCTTCTCTTCTCTGCTAATCCCAGCTCTTAACCTACTACGTGTTCTCGCATTTTTAACTCTGACTGTGCACGTAAATTCTGAGAAGCATTCATCTACCTCCAGATCCACAGCTGTCACATAATCCGGATGAAGTGCTAAATTCATTTAACGGCCAGTGTTTATCCATCCTTAGCGCGATGCCCCATTTAAAGTCAGTAAGGAAACAAATTTCCTATATAATATGTCCTATATACATGCACTTGTTAAACCTAGCCACAAGCTCTCAAATAATGTGGATGAATTGACGGATTATCAATCTTGTATTCAAAAAGAACATCAGACAAATAAAATAAAGGATAACAGCATCCCCCATTAGTGAACTATGGTTAAAAAAAGAAAAAAGTTCTCCTTTTTTAAAAATGTATGGCTTGCCCTTTAGGAAGTCTCTCTGTATAATAATATATAAGCAGCTCTGTATAAAAGCTGTTATACATCTTGTTTTATATTAGAAATATTGAATGATGCACTAATTAGTATAATATACTAATATATTTTATGTGAGGTGGGGAGAAAGTGTTAATGAATTCCCCTTAACTGAACATTAAGACTTTTTAAAGAACTGCAACAATACAGACAATGCTTCAACAACATTTTTCACAAGTTTCTCAAGTTTTATAAACTTGCTCGTGAAGAACAGCAGTACAAATGCCCGGCAAGTTCTGTCACCTTTCAGACCAATACAGACTACATTTATAAAAAACTGAGGCAGCAGCTCCCTCTCGATCAAAGCAGACACACCCTGACCGAGGTCTACAGGTCTGTCACTCAGTGTTCTCACCTTTAACATTGCCTCCTGGTATGGGCACCTCTCAGTTAGACACAGGAACAAGCTGACCCAGGTGGTCAACCAGGCCAGCAAGAGACAACTGACCCTTCACTAAGCCACGCCCACATAGTTACTGTTGCTAAGCCTGACAAACTGTGAGACCTGTCAGACTTTTATCATGGTGCAACCACTGTCCGTTACATGCACTCCCTGGAAAAATATTGTCTAATTTCTAGAAAAAGTGATCTCAGAAAGAAGCAGACAGTTTTGCTGTTGCATTGTGCATTTGAAGGTTGTATTCAGGCTGTCAGACTGAATCAAACTGACGTGAAAAAAAAAAAGATTAAGAGTAAAAGTGAACCACTGCATCAACTGACTATTGAGAAAGAGGACAACAATATTAAGGATGAACCCTGCTCCTGTACATCTGCGTAAGGAAGAATCCACAGCCTACATGTTCTGGATTTGTTTTAGGTTTTGGAAAGGAAATAAATCGTACTTCTTTCAACCTCTCTGGGTAGCGACTGAAATTATTCCTAGTGCCCCAGGAACAGCATTTGACCATATCTTATCAAAGCTGGCGTACAAATATGGCAAAAAAGTTAGAAAACAACTCCATTCGCATTCAAGTCGATGGAAGGCAGACAAAAAAGTGTCGGACCTCAGATTGGCCAGCTGAGCATTTGGAGTGTGGCTTACCAAAGAGTCAATTGGGAAAAAAACAATTGCAACTCCAGAACCTATACAATTGGTCCATACAAAAAAGGCAATCCAGGTCTATAATGACCACACCCAACCCCTTCACTCCTCATTCCAGCTGTTGCCATCCGGCAGGAGACTCATGATCCCACTAGCCAGAAAAAAATGGGAACGAGAAACTATTTTTGCCCTCTGCTGTGATCATTCTAAACAGGGACGTAATAAAATATAACCAGTGAGCACTGTTGCGGCTGAGAATGTATTTTATGTATTTTAATTGTTCTTCACTGTCTGTCTGATGCTGTGTATTTTCAGTTTTTTACTGTGTTGCCAAATTACCGAAGACACATTTCTATTTTATGTAAATTTAATGGATAATGAAGTTTTCTTATATAGTCTATGATTCGAAAGCTTCCTAATGAAAGCCATAAACACACAAAGCAAGGAAGAGAATGGACACTTTTTACACACCTTGTAGCAAACACAGTGCTATGTTGCTAGGCAACACAGTGGTTGTACTCACCTGTCTGAAAGTCACTCTGTGAGTCTTCGGCACAGCAGCAACACTGTGCTCTTAGTTCAACTTCTTTGCTTGATTATTCTCAGTATAACCAGTACTCTGAGAATATCTGTACCATTATTACCAGTCCACCTTTCTGTCTCAACGTAACCCCTCCTCTCAGCCTGCTGTCCCATTATAAAGAGTCCGCTTAGCCTGTGTAAGAATAGCTGTTGCTTCGGCTACAGCTAATGGTGAGCCTAATAAATGAAATGTCCAAATATAACCAGTCTATTACACCCAGAATGCTTAGCTTCTGTGTCCCTGTATAACCAGTCCACCTCTCTGTTCCACGGTGCTGAAAAAGTCCACAGTCACAGCGACAGAAACAGCAGAAAGGCCTCACAACCTCACTAAAGGTAGATGTTCCTCATCAATGTAGGAAATCACCATTGGAGTTTCCACCATGAGCATTTAGCATTTAGCCAGACCTAGCATGTACCACTATCTAAATTAGTGATTAATAAAGGTAGATACTGTCACAAGTTCAGTGTGTGGAGTGCAGGACAGAGCAGGTTGTAGGACCCAAACGCAGGACACGAAGGCAGGCAGATATAGTTCATAAGGTTTAATGACAACAAAAGGCGAGCACACTTACAGGTTGAGTGGCTGACAGCAGAGTCCAAAAAACTAAGGAAACTCCAAAATCCAAACACGGAGAGACAGAACAGGAATCACCACGACAAACTCTAACACAGGGTACACAAGGCACGAACACAGAAACTCAAGGCAATGACCCGACAAGGAAAAGACAGAAACACCAGGTATATATACACACAGGGACTGACGAGCAGGGCGGGAGCAACACAAGTTACAGGAATCAGGGTAACGAGGCACAAGCAGGGAGAGAGAGAGAGCAGAGGAAAACAGAGACAGACATGCAGAGGGATCACTGGGGAAACACAAAGGTTACTAAACACTAGACAAGACAGAACCCCAAAACCCAACAGACCAAAACAAAGTACACAAGAACAAAGACTAAAGACAAGAAACAAAAACCCAGACTCCCCAACAGGCCAAACAGACAGGATCATGACAGATACAACTTTTGATTAACTATGCAGGGGTAAAGTGCAATGCTAAAACATACCCATGATGATGTCACCCTTAATCTTAGTGCATTATTGTGCGTTGCTGTAGCTACTCTTCACCGACCGCTAGGCCCGCGGAGCTCTGGCCTGCAGCAGCAGACACCAGCGGCTTCAGACAGACAGACAGACAGGTGAACAAACACACAGATACCAGCTTCCTCTCTGTTGTTGAGACACATTTATACCTTAACACATTTTATTAGTCCAGCATGGGCTCCAGTGGCAGAAGGTATTATTGTGACCTCAGAGTTGATATCAGCTTTTGAGGAATGAAGGCTGCCAAGGTATGGGAAGTGGTCAACATTTTCAAGAATGATGTTGTCCACTTATATAGTCTTATCTTATCTTCTTGATGATTACGACTAGGTATGCCTTTGTGCCCTGGATTTGCCGTGCTGTGAATGTCATGTCGCTGCACCTCTGGATGTGCGGAAGCCACACCGTAATTCAAAGAGTACATTCTCAGACGATGGGCAGCAGTCGGTTTGTGAGGACACAAGCGAGGACTTATTGCCTATTGCTGACAGGAGTGAAATGCCCCAGTAGTTTTCACATTCAGCTCTTTTTGAATATGGTCTCTAACAGAGCATGCCTGAACTCTGAGGGAGGTTCTACTTTTTCCCAGACCTAGAGGAGTACGGCGTGGATGTGGTACAGGAGCTCTGGTCCATCTTTGTTTAAGATCTGAGCTAGGATATTTTCTTGACCCACAGCCTTGTTGTCTGTGATAATGCAAAATAACTCTAATTTCTTGTCAGGGTGGCCGTGGCTCGGTAGAACGGGTTGCCCGTTAATCGGCAGGTCGGCGGTTCAATCCCCGGCTCCTACAGGCTGCATGTCGAAGTGTCCTCGGGCAAGATACTGAACTCTGAATTGTCCCTGGCAGCTGTTGCACCAGTGAATGTGTGTGAAAGGAGAATGCAGATGTAGAGTAAAAGCGCTTTGAGTGGTCAAAAAGACTAGAAAGGCGCTATACGGAACATTTACACACACAGAGGTTAAAATGTCTGTAAATAATGTCTATGTTGACCATAAATTCCAAAACCACAAACTAAACCCTGAGGGACTGGTGTCTTCATGAGAACACAGGGCAGCCCACTCGTGCTGGGCAGAGGTATTGTAAAAACATATTAGCTCACCTCTGCACTAAAGTCAACAAAGGCATTGAGCGGTGATCTCAACCATATGCCAGGCTGATAACGGGACATTTGAATAAAAAAACACTGACATCTATCAGTTGTGCTGTGCCTTGGACTTTTTCCTCATCTGGGGTTGTTCCATTTTTCATGAGCCTTGTTTTAAAGCAGTATGGTGACAAAAAGAAGCTGTGAGGTGGCAGATAAAGATCAGTACTGCTGACTGGTTGTGTTTCAAAAATAGAGGCGAGCGTCTCCACTGGAAGATGTTATATCACAGATCATACAACGTAATTTAATAATTCAGATTATTTAAATATTTATACTTCAATATAAATGTTTAATTACACTGTTCATGTAACTAATAGGTTAAAATATGCATGAAACAGCATGTTTAAAAAAAATCATCCTATTTGTAAAAAAATAAATAAAAATAAAACAGGAAGCAGTATCTTTTTACTCTGAAACAATTCTCCGGTGCATTTATTAAGGTGGAGATGTTAGACGCTTCATGAGAGAACTTTGTGGTGCCAGAATAACACACAGGCTAAGTGGACTGGTTATGTGGCTTAATGTGCAGCTATGTAAGGCAGTCTCTTGCCCCAGTTTGTGCCTGTCATGTATCAGCATGCATTTGGTAAATTAGCTTTATTTAATGAAGAGTTGAATGTTTTGATGACTCATAATCTGCGGTAAAAAAACAACACTAGCTTCTTTTCTGTTTTTTTTTTCTTTTTTGTGTCTTTGTGCGAGCAAATCTGTTTCCTCTTAAAAGGCGGAAAGATATTTTTTTAAAACACAACACAAATGTATTGTGAACATAAGCGTGAAAGGGCCGGGACCTTGTTTTCTTTCATCACAGTTCATGCAACACAAAGTGAAGAAGAGTGGTAGATGTAGGAACCAGTGAGACCTGTACTTCAGAGCTATCAAAGATTTATGGATTATATTCAGTCTGAAAGTATGACGTCACCCCTTTCAGCTCTAATGCGAGCAGGTGTGCGCATGGGGAAAAGCATGCAGAAACTGCAGGAGGTTGTGATAAATGGATGTGTCGATAAGCTAAGCCGAACAGGGAACACAGTATTGATACCAATATGTATCAGAGACAAGCCAGTAAATCATTTTGGTTTTCATTCATATCCAATTAGATTAATCATTTCGCTGCTCTGCTCCAAGATCACTGGGGATAATCAAGAGATTAAATCTGAAATAATTGGAACAAAACAGCTGACTCCTGGAAATCTTCATGGAAAGACTGAAGACATTCTCTACAATGTTTGACGTCTACACAGTGCCTTGTGGTTTGTGTGTGTGTGGTGTGTTTAATGGAGCAGCTGATACTGAGTTTGGCCTGTAGACTTCACTCAAGGGACCTAGCCTGCATCACTGCTGGCATTAGGCATCACAAGATTTCCATAATGCAGGTAGGAATTCAGACCAGCTAGACCAGAGCCAATAAATCACCCTGGACGAAAAGGTAGAATCAGAGACAGAGAGCGGGAGGTGGTAGAAGAAGGCAGAGGAGGACTACAGAAGAGAGAGTGAGAGAAACAGAAAGAGAGGAAATTGAGAGTGGGGAAGAGCAAGAGTGAGCCAGAGTGGGAGAGAGACAGGGAAGGGGGGGGGAGAATAATGTGAAAGGGTATTGCGTGGCAGCCAGAAATAGCTTGCCATCAATTAAGATAAGCATAGCAAGCGCTCCCTAAGACAGATGAATGCTCCCAGCTCCCAGTGTATGTGAGGCCTGGGAAGCTCCTGTCACAGTGCCCCCCTTTATATCTCTCTCAGAAAGCCCATTGCATAAATAGGGGATTAAGCACATTTCTCACAGGCCCCATGCACAGTCTGCAAAAACACAGTGTCCTTCAATGGGAAGAATCCCTGCACAGAGCCTGAATTTAAGTATTTATCTTGTTAGGGCACAATGAAGGGAAGATAGCAGGTACTTAAAGAAGTACGCATTCTGCATGCAAGAGTCCACGTGTGGGTTTGCAGATCTCATCATTTACTGTGTGCACAATCATCGGTGATGCATGCAACGACCTGCATCCTTTTTCATCTGTTGGCAACCAAAGGCATTCAGTTTATGTAACTGGTACAACCTTAAGGCGCAGTTGTAATTAAATCTTCAGCATCTAACAACAAATTATTTTAATACAGTACCTGTTTTGTGAAGATACTGGTAGAGGAGATTGTGTGACAGCCCCTCTGCAGGGTTCATACTGCTGTTGGTGTGCTTTCTGTCTCCAGGGCTGCAGACCTAATTGGAAGGGTAATCAGCTGCACCTGGTCCCGGTGTGTCCCATGCATACAAGCCAGAGCACCAGTCAGTCTTGGTTTGGACCTCCTCATCTCACGGCTTCTTTTGTTTGTTTGGTTTCTTGTCTTTGTTTTTACAGCACATCTATGCAGCACATTTTCACTCATCGACTCCCTACACTACTGACTTTACAGATTATTCCCACTCATTTACTTATTAATAAATTACTTTATTTAGTTTACCCGTGTTTCTTTTTATCCAGTCGGGTTGGGACAATTGGAACAGAATTGTGTTGACAGGTATGCTGAGGTGACCTGGGCCCTGTTTCAGAAAGCAGGTTTAGGGAAAACTCTTGAGTAAGTTGAACCCGTGTTTGTACTGTAGTGAGCTTGTGCATCTGTGTGTGACTCTCTCTTTCCCCCTGCTGTCTTCTTCTTCTTCTTTAGAGTTTATCGGCAGCTTGCATCCATTATCGTTGCACTTACCGCCATCTTCCGGCTTTATTTCCTGTCATGTCCAGTTACATCATATTCTTCTCATCATACCTATTCTTGATAAAAATAAGAAAATATTTCCTCTGCTTTGTTCATTCTCCCAACTTTCCAATATTTCCTTCATTCCTGTCCCTATTGTTCCAACTATTCCTAACTCTTCCATCATATTTTTCCTTTGTTCTTCATATTGTCTGCAACTCAAAAACACATGCTCTATAGTTTCTGCAATCTGACCACAACCACAAAAAACAGTTGGGTGCTTCCCTATAATGTGTAGTGTGCTGTTCAAATTACTGTGACCTATCCTTAATCTGGTCATAACTATTTCTTCTTTTCTATTCCCTCCCCTATTCTTCACCGCCCC
>JAPMOB010146127.1:0-10587 GCA_029875015.1 Lepomis gibbosus
TGTGTGTGTGTGTGTGTGTGTGTGTGTGTGTGTGTGTGTGTGTGTGTGTGTGTGTGTGTGTGCGCGTGCGTGCGTGCGTGCGTGTGTGTGTGTGTGTGTGTGTGTGTGTGATTTCAGGGGGGAGTGGCCCTGGCAGGTATCTCTGTGGCTCAGGTCTCAATCTAAAGGCAATCATCCTCTGTGTGGAGCATCACTCATCAACCCCTGCTGGGTTGTGACCGCCGCCCACTGCTTTAAGAGGTAGGAGACAGCACCCTCTAATGGTCACTTGTTGTCATTACAATCATTACAGTTAAATAATAGGATGTCTGTGAAGATTTGCAGTCATCCAGGCCACAGTTCTCCAAGGAGGGGTCAAGGGCAACTGGACTATGTGGAAAATACTTCTTATACTTCTCTTATCCAAGAGGCTCCTTCAGTTCAAAAAAAGGATGCATGCCTTTTATTGATTGATTGTCACATTGTTCTTTTCCAGCTATGCATTATTAATGAAATCTGTATGTTTTTTATTGTTACGACAAAATGGACCTCTCAGTGTTACCGAAATGGATAAGAAGACAGGATTTGTGAATCTAGTAACTCTGTCGACTTCTTTAGCTGTATTGTTGAACCTTTGAATTGTAATTTTCCCTGCTAAATGTCACACACAAGACCAAATATGAAAGTAAAAACTATGTTTTTTAAATGGGTGACTCAAATGTAAGTAATTAGAAATCCAATCTTTTCACTTGTATTCAGCTTTTGGCGTTTTTATTTTTATCAATTTTGAATTTTTCCTGTTACATCTTTACTTTGTATTTGTCAAAATATGAGAGCGCTATACTCTGGGGTTATGCATGCCATCTAATATGAATCGCACATTAAATCATTATTAAGACCATCATTTGTCTCATCATCCAGATTTGGCAGAGACCCCACCCGCTATGTGTTGCGCTTGGGTGACTATCACACTGCGGAGCAGGATGACTTTGAACGTACCTTATCCCCTGAACGCATCGTTATCCACAGAAAGTACCAAACTCAGGGCTGGGAGTACGACATCGCTCTGCTGCGGCTCAAAGGCACAGAGAGCAACTGTGTGGCATTCAACCCTCATATTGGTGCAGTCTGTCTGCCAGAGCCCGGTCACAAGTGGGAGAAGAGGCCTGCGGCCTGTGTCATCACTGGCTGGGGTATCACAGGTAACTACACTGCTCAGACCAATGCATGTTTAGTACTGTCCTCAAAGGGTTAAAATGATGTGAGGAGTTCCATCTGCTTGTCTTTCAATGAACTTTCATCATAAAGGGTTATTATATCTTTTTGGTTTGTATGCCAGTTTGGTGTCAAGCCAATAGTTATTACTGTATGTACTGTACAGAGATACAGCAGGTATTAGCAACCCTACCATGGTTAGAGTAAGATGGTAGTCCTGGAGAAACATTGAAAAAATCCAACACTGACAGGAAATGATGAGTTTTGAAAAATGTTTTACTAACATAAACCTACAAGCATTTTAGTTTAGCATCTAATTAGAAGTTCCACAAGCAGTATAGTGCAGAGTGATGCACATAATGTATTGTTGTAATATATAAGTAAGGGATAGATATGAATAGATACCTGTAGTACATGTCCAAGGGCAACATGCCTCATGCATTACTGTATCCTGCCTGCTACTGTGTGGTGCATCCGGTGTGCTCAAATTCTACTTAATGCTTCCACATCAGTGTACTCACATGTAAATGAGAGCAAATGAGAATACCTTCTTTTCTGTCTGCTTCCTGCTGTCAGACTCAGAGTACTCCCGGACTCTGCTCCAGGCCTGGGTCCCCCTTCTTCCACCCTGGAAGTGTAAGAAGCGGTATGGTGATCGCTTCACCAGCCGCATGCTGTGTGCCGGGAGCCTGTCGGAGCACCACCGTGTGGACAGTTGCCAGGGTGATAGCGGGGGTCCGCTGGTTTGCCAGGGAGAGGGGGGCCGTTGGATTCTGACAGGGGTCATCTCCTGGGGTCATGGCTGTGGGAACCCAGCTTTCCCTGGGGTATACACACGTGTTAGCAGGTTCCTGCGATGGATTGACAAGGTCATCAACAAACCCTACAAGAACTAGTGATGGAGGATATTTCTTAATTGTACAGGATAACCAGAGCTATTAAGTGGCCTGAGGGCTTGAGGCAGGAGGTATGTTAAAAGAAGAATTAAGCCCGCTGGCCATTGCTTGTGTGTTGTGCCTCCTAGACTTTTATACTCAGCTTGTTGGATTATTTGTTTCCTTTCCCACATCACTTCAAAAAGCATGCAGATGACATTGTATAATATTGAGGTACAGAGGTGCTGGTTAGTAGGCTTACTTTCATGATAAGTTGTACATTTGACATAAGCCCGAACCGCAATGTGTCTGCTTCTTGCACGTCTTCATCAAACCAGTTCAATGGTTGCTTCTTCTTTATCCCACACTCACAAATGGGTACCTGCCAACATAAATGCACCAACAAATTGACCATATCGCTCTCTGTAAACTCATTGTTATCAGTGTGAGTAGAGTTAGCTGTGGCAAAGAGATGTGGGTTGACCATGGTCTAAGCTGTGCTTCCCTACTGTGAGGCCATGAAAATGCATATGATCATGGCAGGACAATTACAGGCCTTCATGGGTCCAAAATTTAGGATCTAATCCGAAGTGGAACAGTGGAAAAACCTGCCTGAACCCAACATAAATACATTTTTATTTAGCGATGGGTAGTATTGCGGATAGAGAATAGTACCCATCCGTACAGACTGGACTAGAGACCGATATGTTGACACACAGACCTGAGACCTGTGGCAATCGAATTTCTCTCGGGCTACTAGGAACCAAGTGGACCCAAGAAGACCTCTGCTGGGTACGGTTAAACAGTGCTAACAGGGCTGTACCAAGCCAGTCATGTGAACGGTTGAACGACATTGCACTAAAAAGCATGCCTTACAATCACACTGTAAATGAACCTCATGCAGGCCAGAGCTAGTGAAGGAATGACCGTATAGGAAAAAACAATTACATTTGAAGAATGATGTGTAAGTAATAGAAGTAGAAGTACAGTGAATTTGCACATAGATATTTTACTGTTTTATTTACATTCCAAGTGTGCATCTCTGAACTAAACCCACAGGTCTAAACATTATTTATCATGACTCTAACCATTAATGACATAATTGTCGCCAAATTATTTTTTGTTTGGTAAAATGTAACTAATTACAGGTCTACAAGATAACATATACAAAGTTCAAGTCCATTGATAGGCTGTTTACACATTGCTTAGAGAGGCTTATAATCAAGACTGCATAGCCAATCAGGCAAAACACAAATGCCCTGGGGCCCCAGAGCCCAGGGCAAAAAAGCCTCTGGTTCACTGTTTGGCATTTGGTTTGTGGTTATTTAATTAACTGTAACCATGTTTGGGGATGTGGGAACATGTATATTATCAAAATGGGAGGGCCCTGCTTTCACCTGGGCTTGAGGCCGTGTCTTAGAGAGGGTCCATGTGTCAAAATATTCTGTACATGTGGAAGCTTCAGAATTTAAGCTATTGTGTTCATATGGTAAATAATATGAAATTTATTTGTATTTATTTTTAGAACACTGAACATGTTGGTGTGTACAACTGAAGCTTTATAAAACAAGGTGTACTTTTTTATGTGTTCAGTTCTGCATTAGTCAGTGCAATTTTAATGTTTTAATTTATTTTGAAGAAAGCATCAATGTTTACTTTGTTAAGCTGTATCTATTATTGTTCATTTTAACATGGTCACATTCCACTATGAGACTAGAGAAATGCAATCATTGCTGTAGGTAACAATCCTGCTGAGATTTGTTTGCTTTAATATGTTTCTCAGCTGCAGGGCACCAGAATTCAACAACAACACACTCAACAGGGACTAGCTGACTTGCTTTCATTCAAACTTGAAGCATTTTGTTCATGTAGCAGATACTATTCAATACATTTTTTAAAATTAATTTAAAATTATTAACATTTCTGATCCTCTCTCCAAGTCTCCCCTACTGTGTGATCCATAGTTAATCCAATATTTAATATCAAGTTGCCCTTAATGATGTGACAGAAGCACTAAACCTGCAGTAGACAGTAAATGAACACAGAATACAGGGAGATTTTTTTCTAACAATATATTAATTATTCTTTGCTTTATGCACACACAAAAATACATAATCAAAGCTGTGTTAAAATTGTACACATAAAGGCACTTTGAAATAAACAAACAACTCTAACGCACAGAACCTGTGACAAAAATATGTTCATATATTACTAATCCTTAATAGAACATGTCTAAATTAAGTATCACATAATATATCATTAATTACATTCATACAGTTACAGTCTGGAGAATTCAAAAACAAATTTTGCAAGATTTACACCAAGAAGAATATATTCTTCTTCTTTATCATCTACTGGATCCATGCACTTCACAAAAGCAGTAAATGGTTCCCCAAACCTAGTAGCAAAGCTAGTTGATTTCCATATAAGTGCAATTAGACATTTAGCATGCAAAAAACTCAGATCTATCATTAATTGTGTTTGTCTGGATCCAACCCTAAAACAAAACATTTTGGATGTGTCGCAATGTTTTTAGAAATAGTCTTCTTCACTGTATTTCTTACCTCTTCCCTGAAGGTCATGTTTTTTTGGTGTAGAAATCTGAAATATTTCAAATCAATTTATTCCAGAGTGACATATGTTCGCATGTTACCTATTCTAGAGGTGAGTACTTACTGACTGAGCATGAGCCACAGCAAAGTCCGCTTTTTTCCATCACTTTCTAAGTCTTCTCTTCAAGTGTTTAGATTCTAATCAGAGTTCTCTGGGTAACTTGATAACAAAATGCAGTAATACTCTCATACCTTTGCTTAGACTGTCCTTACTCATCATTTTTTCAAAAATATATTTGGGGGTTTGAGGGATTCTACTGAAATTCCTCAGTTGAAGATACTTAAAAAATATCATCCATGTGATACTTCCACCTAATTTCTTTAAATGACATCATTTTATGTGCGATAGGAAATTATTTTTCCTGTCTTTTTTGAATAGGGATAATTATTGATATAATATTTGTAGAATAACTTAACTGGGGAGAGATGGCCTGCATCTCTCCTCAGTTAAGATAAATAAAGGACGTGCCCTCTTTTGGAGAATTTATGGTAAACAAGTCAACAAGAAGTCTTACCAGCCATTTTGTTGGATCTTGTACACTACATGGAATTTTCATTTGAACCAGTGAATGTGCTGTTGATCCGCTAAACGGTGTTGAATGTATGGGATGCGCTTCAGACTTGGACATAACTGCTTGTTATATTTTGTACTGTCATTGTACAGTAAAATGTGTGAAAATGTTCTTGACTCCCTACTTTGCATCTTAAACTCCGCAGTAGGTGTTTATACTGGCAGCATTTTCTGCATATCACTTACTTTTTCATAGTAGGTCAAATATTTTAATGTGCATGCATCTGAATACCTTCTATTCAGAACCCCATCAACTGTGCAGACACCACATTTATATGGTGTCATCCAATGCAGCATTGTTTTAATTGTTGACCTCTGGCTACTAACTAGACTCTAGACTCTTAAATGATCATCTGTGACACATACACACATACGGATACAGTTGCATAATAGAAGACCTGCATTGCAAATAGAGTAGGAAACTTTCCCAGCTATTAAATATCAATTTATATTCACAAAAATAATAAATTCACTATGTTGAAAGTTGGAAATTGAACAGGATTTTGTTCAAAATTCAGTGGATTCAAAAATGGACTTTGGGTTTACAACAATATAAACAAGCCTCTGACAATGTTAACATATTTCCAACAACTTGCTGTCTCTGGCCTTCTTATTAAACCAGGTTTTTTGAGCCTCTGGTGTCCTCACTAGAGTGTCATGGGGCAGTCATCTGTTGCAGTCTCTCTCTCTTACATGTTCTCCGTGTAAAATTGCAATTTATCTCCACTGGATTTTGGGCCGTCCAAGGGCTCCCTCAGAAGTTCCAATGGGTCGCTCACTTTACATCCATAAAGCAGCTCAAATGGACAAACCCTGTTGAGAGTGCATGCAAGATAAATATTACAACAGTACTTGTTAATGGGTAGAAACATGTATTTTAGATGTAGTGTCCAGATGTGAAATGATCAGGAAGTAGTGCAACGAAGGTTGAGATCAAGGGCAACTGGACTTGGTAGAAGAAACTAGAGACTTATTCAGTTCTGAACTGAAGAAGTCTCTTGGATGAGGAACGAAACGTCTGCTAGTTTTTTCTACCAAGTCCAGTTGCCCTTGACCTCAGCCTTTGTTGGATAACTATGACTGGATGACTGAGAACCTTCACAGACATCAGGAAGAAGTATTTATATAAGCTGTATCCCCGAGGATAAAAAAGTTTTCCCCACTGCTGTAATTAGCTTGACATCCAAGCCTTATTTTACTTCCAGTGTCACTAGCTGCCTTATTCAGTAGCGTTGGGCAAGGACATCCCAACTCTGCCAGAACACTTACAAGTCCACAGATTCTAAAGTCTGTGACATGGTAACTACAAAGGCACAGAAACTGAAGGTTTCAATGGGTTACCTTTTCATGACACTGAATTGGAGCCTGTTCCATCAAACCATCATCCATCACAGTCAAAATCCCAAAATGTAATTTCTTGGTTGCACTAAGTTACCTAGTGAGGAGTTGCCCGACCCAGCCCGACCCATAGAAATGCAAATGTCAGAGAGTATGGAAATGGAAAGATCATACACTTTTGTCATTGTTTGAGAAAGTTTCAGTAAAGGATGGAAAGCAGAGAAAGCCTAATGCAGAGATGAACATTATAGTGCCACTGAAGATAAGTGTATAAGGCAATCATTTCCACCCTGTAGTAACTATACTACTAGACTAGACTATGCAACAGAATACCCAGAACCTGTAAAAATTAGACAAGGCCAGGCATGTAGCAAATGCTCTCCTCCAACTGCTCTCTGGAGTGGCAAGTTCTTCTGAAGTCCTTACAGACCAGGGCACAAACCTCATGTCAGACCTTCCCAAACATGTGTATCAACTCTCTGGTGTTAAAGTCCTAAAGACAACTCACTCCAAATCACACCCAGGTTTAAAGGGTTTAATCAGATCTTTAAAAACAAGCTTTGCAAGTTTGTGTCAGACTGGGACCAGTGACTGACCTTGTACCTCTGTCCAGAGGTGCCACAGGCCTCAACAGGGTTCTCTCCATTTGGTATCCTACACGGACAACATGAAAGAGAGAGAGATGGAAACAGATGACTGCACTGGCTCATGAAAATCTAGAGAGGAAGCTAGAAAATAAAAATGGTATGATAAGAAGGCCAGAGCAAGAGAGATGCAGGCTAGCAGAGGCTACTGTTCTTTCCCACCAGTAACACCAAGTTGTTGGCCAAATGACATTTACCCTATAAGGTCACAAAGTTGGGAAAGGGACTTACAAACTTACAACTCAAAAAAATGTTGGACAGGGGTAAGAAGATATGTCAATTTGTTGAAAGAGTTCCATGTTAAAGATTGTGTTTGTGAGAGTGGGCAGGAAGAGCCAATAGATTTTTTTCCTGCTCAATCTGAACATTATTTGGTAGACTTGACTCATTTGCCAAATGCACTGACACAGGACCTGATTGTACTAATAGACCCAGAGTTGTTCCAGGAGAAACCTGACTACACAAAGCTGATCCAGCATAAATCTCAAACCTCCAGAACGGTCCCGTCTACATTCCAGTCAGACGGGCAGACTCCCAGAGTGGTTCCGCTTGTTTGCAGGCCTTCTGCCCATCAACCAGAGCTGCTCCGGCTTCCAGCCCATCCAACTGAGGTCCCAGCCACTAGTCCCTGGTGGTCACCTTCAGCAGCTCTTGGGAGGACCATGTGGCATATGCCCTTCAGGTTCTCCAGCTCATCGAAGGTGCAGTTTTAGGGGTTCACAATTGGAAGTGGATTTATCAGGCCACAAGTGGGGAAAGTCTATCTAGGAGTTCCGAGTGCCCATTAAAAGAAACATCGTCAAATATTTCTTGAGGTTGGTGGGTTGGTGTCGGTGATTAATTCCAAGGTTTGCTGAGATTTTTGCAGTGCTAAAAGATATGGGAAAAGCTTGTACTCCAAACAATGTGAGGCAGACTGTGCCAAAACGTTATCCTGCACACAGGTGCATCAGGAGTAGGCACGGGAACTGTGCTGCTTCAAGAAGTGGATGAGGAGCACAGTCCAGTGGTATCTGTGAGTCACACGTCTCAGCCCAGAGAAAGCATGTACTCAACAACTGAACAAAAATATCTTGCAATAAAATGGGTTTAGAGTCACAGAAATAGTACTTGCTTGGAAGAGACTTCCAAGACCTCCTTTTTGGAGACTGAACACACACCACTGCAAAAGATGCAGGATGCCAACCTGAGGATTTCTGGGTCATTGCAGCCATACAACTTTACTGTAAAATGTTGAGCAGGAAAGAGCAACCAGGTGGTAGACTGTCTTTCCTGCATCTAACGAAACAAAATCTGTAGTTCCAGTCAATTATCCAGTAGTGATTGTTAATCTGTACCCATTTATAACCAGAAAATGATCTCATGAGATTCAGTCCTTTTTTACTTTTTGTTGAATACTGTTTAACATGGTTCCTCCATACTGTACATTTCTCATCAAACCATAACCCTAAATATTTAAACTCTGTTACCCTTTCCTTACAGTGCCATATATTTTAAACTGCACATTATATAGGCTTCTCTAACTGGTAAAAAAAAGCATGTAACATGACTTTGTAACTGACATCTAGTCAAATGTCTGATGTTTTTCCCTCTTAAGCTCCATTTAGCCCCATCATCTGCATAAAGTGATCAGTGAAAGTAAATAAAGTGATGACCCAATATCTCTATCAACACTCCTAAAAATATAAGTTATCATAATGTCAAACAGAATAGAGCTAATAACATTACATAGAGAAATACCATTTACAATATCAAAATCACCTGAAACAGCATCCCAATTTTAAAACAGAAAGTCCGATTAGACAGGAAGTCTAAAACTAAGTTGTATAGCCTTCGGCCAATCCCCATTTTATGTATCTCTTCTCTCCACAGGGAGTCATATGTTTTATCTACTACCAAAATTCACTATAGTCATGACCTCTTTTATACTAACTTATTTTTCTGCCCCACTGCTAATGCTTTCAATGAAGCATCTACTACTGATCTTCCTTACAAAATCCTCTTTGATATGTGCTTAACAATCTGCTTTTTTATAAATAGTATGATAATCTATCTTTTCCATCCATTTACACGAGTGAGATTTTTCCTGCATTAGACGGGTCTTTACCAGGCTTACCAAAAGGTAGTACCAGACTGCTTTTCCAACAGCCAAGTATTTCTGCTTCCCTCTATATCTTAATAAACAGGTTCAATATAATTTTAAAACTTCATCTGGTAATTGTCTAAACATAGCATAGGTAGGTAAGTTTATTGTCACAGTATCAAGTTATAGAATGAAACCGAGTTTTGTAACTCCCTTCTGCTTCATAGCAGACAATGTACATTAATAAAGAATCCATTATGAAAAGTGGTAAACAGAAATAAACTATAATCGATGGAGCAGTGCTGAGAATGAATTAGAGTTTAGGAGTCTGATAGCTTGGGAAAAAAGCTGCTCTGCAGTCTGGTGGTGTGACAGCTGAAACTTCTGTATCTCTTCCCAGAAGGCAGCAGAGTGAACAGGCTGTGGCTGGCTGGGTACTGTCCTTTAGGATCCGTTGGGCTCTGTAGGCACCTCACCTCACCCATATCACTGAAGCTCGAGAGATGGGTACCAATGATCTTCACCATGTCAGGTTCTCTGTGATGCTGATTCACAGGAACCTTAAACTGTTCACCTGCTCCACCTCAGCTCCACTGATGTAGACAGGAGTGTGTCTTTATCTCCTTCTTCCTAAAAATCAATGATCAGCTCCTTAGTTTGGCTGACGTTGAGCAGTAGGTTGTTCTCTGAGCAGTTTCTCAAAGCTCTTCATTAGAATGAGGGTGAGAGCCACAGGGCGGTGGTAGCATAGCATAGTTGATCTTGTCCTGCAGTCGTATATCCACTTCCCTCTAAGACCATTTTCAACTTATGTAATGTAAAAACCATGTACATAACTAACCTTATTCTTAGTATCTCTCTCTGTCTTTACATTGTTTATGTTTTTCATCTAAATCCCTTTCACTATGTACACTTGCAAACTTCTTACCCAGTAGTTCGGCTGTCTTCTTATTTGTAATTGCCAAATATTCTCCATCTATCAGCACTGGGATATTAACAAGTTTTCTTTTCCCATTCATCTTTTTAATCATTGATCACATTTCACCCATATTTATTTCTCTGCTAATAGAGGAGCAAAATTGCCTGATACATTCTTCTTGGATGCCTATCTTACTCATTATTTCCTGTGCCGTGGCTCTCTACTTTTGGTAATCAGATTGTCTTGACTCAAATGATTTCTTAAAAATCTGATACGTTATATCTCGTTTATCTAGAAGTCAGAGATCCTTGGTTGCACAACTGAGATGTGGGATCTTACCTCTGGCCATCG
>JAPMOB010146150.1:0-18604 GCA_029875015.1 Lepomis gibbosus
AAAGCACTCTTGAGAATGGTCTGTACAGTCCAGTCAATACAGAACCGAAAATTGCGGATTACATGTAAAAACCGAGCCATAAGTTATCCATAATGTATGATCATGAAATGCAATAGAAAGCGAATGAAAGAACAAACCTGGAAGTAACAGTACTCAGCTCAAACAATAGTTCTCAGCTGTACTGAACAGAACACAGTGCTGAGACATGTTACCTTAAAATGACCTCCATGAAGATCTGGTTGTTTTGAGGGCTTTCGTTTGTTTGAAAGTGACGTCCTGTGTGGAGATGTGTTGTGGACTACATAAAGCCTCACTCAAAGTCCAGTTTTTTTATAAGGGTGGCCACATAGGGATTCTAAATTGCTGCCTTTTTGTGGACCAGCTTCCCGGTCTTCTTGGACACCACCTTCCCAATGCTGGCCTTTGTTCCCCTTTTGGGGCAGATACCGTTGAAGTACCTAAAACAGAGAAAGCATTTAAGAAATTAGGTGTGCTAAGTAAAGATTATTTGCACTCAATATGTAATCCCCTCACATTCACCAAATAAAAATTCTAATTTGTTCACTGGCTGGGATCACACAGGCCAAAACACAAATAGACAATCAACTTTAGATTGAAAATTTCAAAAGAGGAAATACTGGCTATAGTATTGTTGTCATAGAAGTCTGTTTCAACTTAGCATGTTTCTAAACCGGACATATCATCGTTATATTTTGATTTAGTGCAGTGAATATATTATATATTGGTCCTTTAAGACTGTACCATGGTGTCTATTGTTAAAAACTTCATATATGCCTGCATTATCCTCAGTTCAGACACGCAAGCACAGTGAAGCCCTCCTCTCTATCCTCTCTTTTGATATCAAATTCAAATTTTAATGACCTTTATTGGCAGATGTGAGAGCAACATAACGGCTCTATATATCTTTCTATTACATTTTAGAATGTAACTAGTAAATGTAAAGCAGTAACTTTGTTGATGAGGTGGCGTGACATGAAACAACACGAAGTGCTCAGATGAGTTATGGGCGACTCGAGCAACAAAACAAAAAATACTGCATTATATCGTGACATTGTACAGTAACTTGCTGTTAATATTTTTTTTCCTGAAAGGCATCAACATTTACAGTATTCAACTGTATTTACAAATAACGGTGCATTATTGTACACAATGTCCCGCTATTTTACAGCAAATTGTTACAGACTATGTTACGTGTGAGGGACACATTAAAATAAATTAGTGTTTTAAAGAAGCAGAAATATAACAATTAAGCAATTTAAAGGTAATGAAAATGTATGAATTCTGATGAAATAAATGTTATATATACAGTTGAAAAATGTGAAAAGAAAAAAATTATTTCAGATCACAAAAGGCTAACAAAAGAGTAGCAACAGACACAATCTCATTTCCACTGGTCAATATGATGCTGTCTTCTATTTTAGAAATTCAGAGTGGACTAACAGCCTTAAACAGCACTGTGAGCAAAGCTCTCATCATATCACTTTCACAAGGAAAATGCAGTTTGAAATGATTGTTCTCCTCTCAGGGGAATGGAGCACAAATTGTGTTGACATACAACTGTAAGATTTACAGTAAAGGTGGTTAATGTCTGTCACATGTCTGCTGAAAACAGCCGATTGTACAAACAGGTCTATATGACTCCTGTCTTGAATGTGGCAAAAATTAAAAAGTGCAGGATGCGGTGCCTAACATGAAATACAACAATAATTCACAGCTGATGAGTGTGATTAGCTGGATGACCTCTAATTCTCAGCAAGGCCAGAGATATTAGTCTCTTCTGGTTGCTCCTTAGAGCTAGACAAAGACAGATGTTGTCATCTGTACAGAGAGACGTGTTTTCCAGGTCTAAAACTATGAGACACTGAACAATGAACTGTGGCAACTTGCTAGTCAAATGTGAGCTGCATTTGCAAAGACAAATGCCACAAGATCTGTCAAAAAGCGGTTCTAACTTTGTGCAGCCGAAGAAAAGCAACTGCTTTTAGTGACTGCAGCCATATTCTCCTGCAAGCTTTTAATGTCACGTGACATGGTGACGTTTTGCAGCGCCGGCGAAAGTGGGACACAATTTCTACCCAGCATGGAGTCAAACGCACCTATGTTTTCAGTCTCCCTCCATAAATGATCCCACCTGCTGGCTATTCAGTGTACTGCGCATTGCTGTGTAAATGTTTACCATGTCCTGTTACCATACTAAATTTCCAAGCTGGAAAATTAATGTATGAAAACAACGTCATGATGTTTGGACCTATAGCACACAGTAAGATCTGGGTTGTAACAGTACTCCATGGTTCAGTGTACCATGGCTGTTAATGTTATGGCTCAATATATTTTAGGTTTACCTTAACTCAACCATTTGAGCCAGCAGTTTAAAGATACAGAAAACCTGGTTTAGAATTGCACCCAGGACCCAGGAGCCCAAAGGGGGGAGGGCCCTTCAAGATCCCTTTGTAAACCCCCCAAAAAATGAAAATAGTGGAGGCTCTGAGACCCCTCTCACCCTTTCCAAAAGACGCAAAATGGTTTAGTGACGACTGATACTGGAACATCAAGGTGCCCTGTGACGGTCATGTCTGTCCCCAAGAAAGGAAACCAAGGTACCAAAAAAGAAAAGAAAGAAAGAAAAGAGAAAGAGAAAGAAAACAAAGTGAAGGAAAACAGCTGCCAACTAATTTCTGTCAAAAGAAAGGAGAGCAAAAACAGTTAAAGAATGGTTTAAGCCAGCGGTCATCAACTGATGGCCTGATAATAGCTTCTTTAGCTGCCCCAGACTTCTGCGATCTGTAGTGGGCCTTACACAGCATTTACCACTGCACCATAATGTTGCAAATACATAATAGCAGACTGTATTAAATCATTGATTAATATTTCCTGCCAATCAGAACTGCATCCTGCAGTTACATTTATAAATATAGCCACGAGCAGAGGAGAAGAACACATGCAGATGACTTTAGAGATTAAAGTTTTCAAGGAATTTGGACTTGGGGATATTTGCAGAAACGCAAACTTGATTTTTATATGTACCTGACTACTGGGTGAAATGTTCAACCCACCTGCAACATTTAGTGTTTCCAAGATTTAAAATTTAAGCCGCACAAACACTTTGAAGCAGAGAAAAATAAGAAGAAAGTGTCACGGGACCCAAATAAAACAGAGAGATTCACTATGATCTGAACACCCTCATTGTGAGTAACTCTGAGTAAAGACATCACATAGCATAATTTTGTCAGTATAAACTTAAAATGGCTAGAACAGTCAAGATATCGGTAAGAAAATCTGAAAAAACATCAGTTTTGGGTGTGTTGTAAATTATTTTGATGGCATCTGATCCAAAACTGAGCAGATAAGAAAATTTTGTGCATACTGTGCAAGTTACAGCAAGATACTGAATATCACTGCAGACTCACCGTTTGACCGACCTGAAAACCCTTAGCAACACTCGATATTGGCCATCTAGAGACTGACTTCTGAACTGACCATAGGTTGCAGTGAGGCAAATGTTTCTCACATATCAGTGGATTTGCTGAAACAAGTTCTGTAGGAGTTCACCTCTCTAGGACATACGGGTGATTTTCAGAGATTTTTTTAAGTTTGGAATGACATATGTCCAGAAATTTACATTTCTTGTATTAAGCCATGCCCCCTTTGAGCAATCATTACCAATTTTTATGCATCAACTGAGTAGTGACCCTATATCGTACAATCCAAATTTTATATGAATCCATACAGCAAATTACGAGATATAAACCTTTTGCAAGTGTAGTGCCCCCAGTGGAAGAATATCCAGGACTGCGCAGCAAAGTTCTGACCAGACGTGTCAAGTTTGGTAACAAAAGCTTAAGCCAATTTTGATTTACTTTCATTTATATAAAATTGTACGTAAATACACAAACTTAAAAATGTATGAATAAAAAAACAAATTGATGTATGAAAATTCTTTTGTTAAGTTTTGATAAGCTTAGATGCTCCTTCCAAAGTTTTAGGTCGACTGGTGAGACTGTCTAGGACGAGTTTGCAAAAATAGGTTTTATAGAAAAGTGGTAAAAAGTCGCACTGACATTTTTAGAGCAGAAGACCATTGAAGTGAAGCTGCTGATGCATCCAGAGATTAAAATGATGAAAGAAGTTTGACTTTAAATGAAGTCGTTTTCGAGATGATTGCAAAAAAACAAAGTTGGTTGTTATAGGAGGTCTATGAGGGCCATTTGTTTTGCCTGAGTTGTGGGTGAAATTTACAGCACTCCTGCCAATTTTGGTGAGTTTTCGTCCCACAGTTTTTGCTGCCCAAACACTTTTAACAGAGAAAAAGAAGAAAGAAAGAAGAAGAATCAGAACAAAACCTATAAGGCTCTAGCAGCTTCGCTGCTTGGATCCCTAAATACAGATTTTAACCATCACCCCTCAGTAAACAGCCTTGGCGAAAGTCTGGGAGCATTTTCTCATTAAGTAGGCTAGATATTATGGTGGATTTACCATATTTTTAGGTGTCTTTTCACAGTGATAGGGGCTAATAAAAAACATTTATTTTCTAGAATGCTGGTTGAGCCTGAAAAAATAAAAAAAAACCTGGTTTAAGCTAATATCAGCACATTTGCATAGTAGGCTAGAGCATAAATTATTATCAACATCCTTTCTAAAGTTTTAATCATTTTGCTTTCAAGCTTACATGCCTTTAAACAACTAACTTACACTGTGGGCTTGGACAGAAAAGAACAAGATAGATTAAATGTACTGAAATTACACAAATGGCAATGTAAAGACTATCATTTATTTGCATTTGAAAATGCTTCGGAAAAGGTTTACTTGCACAATAAGGAAGCACGCAAAGTAATTTAACTGTAGAAAAAAACAAACCAAATGTGCGTTGTTCAGAAAAAGGTAACTTAAGCTAAAAAAAAAAAAAGCTGCTGATTACCCCATTCTGTTATATTTTTTTTATGAATTATGAATTGTCACCTGCCAGCTGAATTTTTTGTTTCCTTTTATATAAATACAGACTTTTCCACCACTAATTGGAGCAGAAAATGTCTATGGAATGCAGGAAATAAGTGTTTATTGCCCCAGACCCTCCGCTCATACAGTATCTCACATTTTTGTAAATATTTCATTGTGTCTTTTCATGTGACAATACTGAAGAAATGACACTTTGCTAAAATATAAAGGAGTGAGTGTACAGCTTACATAACGAGCCCATTCTCATCTCAGGGTGTCCAATACAGATGCTTTCAGAAGAAGTGACAAAGCGTAGTTATTTGACATGGGTGTATGTATGAGACGTACAGACCCTACGTTCGTGTTAAAGGTGTTGACAGCCCCCCAAAGCCCGCTCCCCTTACCATAACCATAAGAAATTTTAGCGCTAAACCTAATTCACTGACTTTATGCATGTCGACCGCCTGTAAACTGGGTCCAGAACTTTGTGCTACGCCTCTGCTCGCCTAGTCCTTAAAGTTACTAGCATTTTCACGCCACCCTCAGCGCGGTGGTGCAGTGCCTAGCACTGTCGCCTCACAGCAAGAAAGTCACAGGTCGTTCCAGGCCTTTTTGTGTGGAGTTTGCATGTTCTCTCCGTGTCTGTGTGGGTTCTCTCCGAGTGCATCCAAAGACATGGGGACTAAGTCAATTGGGGACGCTAAATTGTCCTTAGGTGTGAGTGTGACTGGTTGTTTGTCTAGGTGTGACCCTGCGATGGACTGTTGACCTGTCCAGGGTGTACCCTGCCTTTCGCCCAATGTCAGGATTGGCTCCAGCCCCCCAGGGACCCTGTATACAGGATAAACGGTTGAGAGTAGGAAAGGTGCTTCTAGGTGTTTCAGACCCGCAGACTAAAATATATTGTAGAATTTGAATTTCTTTGAATGCTTTTATATACATGGATGTTGAGCAGACCTAAAGTTACATGACGGTGATTCATGTGGTAGCATGAAGGAAAAAAAGGCTTTCTGGTGAAGCAACTTGAATCTTTTGGGGTTTTTCACCCATGTAAATCAAATCCACTTTTGTGAAAAACCAGTACTGTACGCCATGTGTAGGAAATTACCAGACAGGGATTGGCTACAGAATAGATACTTTCATCACTATCAAGCTGCATTCAGTTTTTATTCTATTTTTTGACCATTTGTGACCATTATTTTATCAAGCTCCAGTTATTGCAATTATTTAGTTGTCTGTTAGATAATCAGCTGTCGGGAGAGCCCATGGCAGTCAAAGCAAAAGGCAAAAGTTCAAAAGGACAGCAGCCCGACTAGATGCTGGGGCTTTATTTGCGTGCCATTGTGACTCTGCTTCCCCCTTGTGGTAGATATTTCTCCACAACTCAAAAACAGGATTCAGATGGCTCAAAATAAGTAGGGTTGTGTCCAAATTGCCTCAACACATTTTCAAAAACTGTGTTTCTCAATTACAAAATGGTAAAGACTGCAGTTGTTGTTATGTAGCCAGCTGTTTCAGATTTATTGGCGACTGCCATAATTATGTAACAGTTCAACTAATGCTATTCCTTTTATGTAAGCCTGTTCATAGCTTGTTTATCATGTTAATGGCAGATGAATGAGTTTTCAGAGGTATTTGTTCTAGTCGGAAGGTTTCAAAAATGATGACATGATAAGAAGAGTTGGAATGAGTTATAAAAGGTTGTCTTACATCTGACTGGATATAGAGATCTGATAGTGACTGGCTTGCATGCTTGATGATCTGAGAACATTTTAAACTGTTTTTACCAGAGAGTATGTTATACAAGTGTGTAACACAGCTGTTAAAATGTCAAAAATGTTTCCTACTTATAAGTTAAATGTAAAGTATAAAGCCCCCCATCTGATCCACAACCTGCCCCTTCAGAGCCAGGGGTTCAAAAAGTGGTTGGCCAGCACCGTCAGATGTCAGCCTCCTTCCACAACAGGTTAAAAACATTGTGAGGGCCACTAGGGCCGTGTCATGTCTGTTTTGACCTGACTTGCTTGATTTAAAGGTCATCTTACTCTTGTATTTCCAGTGTGTTTTGTGCTCCTACAGTGTTTCGGTTTCTGGTTGTGTTTCTGTCCTTGCAGTAATTGGGTGGTTTGTTGCAGTGCATTGAGCTCTCTGCACTGCTGCACAAAAGCATTAAAAAAATGTGAATAGTTTTCCTCCTTTAAGCAACACTAACCAATTACTTTAGAATTGTGACTAAATGTTTTTGTGGATCAATATTTCATCTAATAAAAATCCTTTGAGGAGTGGTGGAGGGGTTGTTGAAATGAAGATCTCAGAGTAGCCTGTAACTGGGTTTCTACACCACCATGGGGCAGTACAGGCCTGCAGAGCTGCAGATATTGGAGCAGTTCCTGCTCTAGTGCTGGCATGCCTCCTGTGGTGAAGTTAGATTGTATAGATTTTAATTTAAATGCACAGGTTTTTAAAATTAGGCCTGTAGGATTTAAGACTGGTCCGAGCATGCTGGGAATTGTCAGTCAGTGGAAATTGTATCTTTGTTTCTAGTGTTTTTCTTAATTGCATAAAACTTAACAGCTTTGATGTTCATATTACGGTCCAGAGAAGAAAAAAACTGCCCTTGTAAAACTGAAACTTTTGCCTAAGCCTGTTTCTTCTCCTCCTTCTTCCCCTTCCCTCCTTCCCTCTACTTACTTACTCCTCTCCACCTCTTCCTCATCCTCATCTTCCTCTCTCAGCCTGTTGAGTATTTGGAAGAACAAAAGTCATCTGCTGTCCATCTGGCTGCGTTGCCGGGCGGTAATACCCCCTCATATTCCTCAGCTTCCCAAGCACCCATGGACAATCCATTTTCTCCGCCCTTCTCTGCCTTACCCTCCAGTTCCTCCCCCACTACACCCAACCCCCCCGCCGGCCCTGATCCCCATCCCAGGACCATGAGGTGGGATCCGGTGTCAGTGCCCCTGAAAGACCCCTCTCTTGTTCAGAGGGCTCAGTTTCACTGTTTGGGATTCTCACAGTAGCGTGCACGTACTGCTTCCCAGGTGCTGGCTCATGGCGAATCTAACTTTCAAAATAGCAAAAGGCGTGAGAATGATTTGGTTTATATATGTTTTCCTGGTAAATCGTACAGACTAACACTCATGTTGTAAACCACACTGAACAGTGTCACATTGATAAGAAGGGTAATTACAGTTTATTACCGTATGTGTTGTTGTAGTTTTGACCATTATTTCATTATAATGAACGTGGCAAGGTAATACTAGCAGGGAACTGGAAACAGCTAATTTATTTTATTATTATAGCTGCACTATTCAATTTTTATATTATCATTGGATTGATTGTCCATGTGTAATGTTAAAGCAGTCACTTATAGCTCTGTAACCCCCTCAGCTATACACAGCTTTTTAGCCTGCTTCAGCTCATTATTTTGGTTTTGGCGCCCACGCTTTTACTGGTTGGTTGATTCTCGCCGCTATGTTTCAGGCAGCAGCAGGCAGCTGTTTCCAGAGAAAAATCTCCAATAAACCCACTGTATGCTACCTACCCAGCACCAAAGAGCAGACAAAGTTAGACACTAGCTGACCATAGTGGAGCATTTAGCAGCTAAAGAGCAAAATTTTTTCATTTTTTCACTCTCTAATCTCTTTAATTAAGAGGGGAATCTATATGTGTGTGCGTTTGTATTTCGATTATGTCAGAAACTGTTCATCCAATTGGCTTCAAACGTGGCGGGTGTGACTCAAAGGAGTGCAGTGTCGCATTTGATGCAATTTGAACATGCAACACATTCAGAATTAATAAATATACTACAGAACACCAGTAGGCAAGCTCTACAACAGCTTGAGCGAGGTATACGGGGAATGGGGCTTATATCCTCTGATGTGGTAGTAATTGTTGAATCAAAGATATTGTCCTCACGCAGGTTTGATACTGGCTGTTTTAGAAACGAATGTGTTGAAACAGAGTTGTGAGAGTTCTCACCATCATGTTGTATCAGTGTTATTAATGCTGTCGACAGTTTGAATGTCCAGTTAGCTCAGTCATTAGTGCACAGGCCTTACAATCAGATGGTTGTGTGTTTTGGCCTGCATTATTTTTTTCCCTTTTTAACAAATTAGCCATGAAGAGCCTGTTTCAGCGTGTGCGTCCTGAGGATTCATCCAAATACATCAACCTATGGATGTTTATTTTTATTTCCCCAGCATCTCCAGGCAGAGGAAAGTCCAATTTCACATTTCCTGACGACTATTTCAGAGGTGTGTTAAGCACCACAAACACTTCTGAAAGTAAAAGTTGCTGCAAAAAAACGTCCTCACTTATTTTGTGGGCAAAATCACTTGCTGCTGTCATGACTGAGATTTCTCACAGTATCACAGTATTTATTTATGTATTTATTTATTTGGCCCACAGGCCACCTATTGCCAACTGCTGCTGTAGATGAAACCAATTTGAAAAAAGCTGAAAAATGTGTTAGAAACAGGGTGGAAAAACTGTTCACTGCAATGTCAAATGTTTTCACTCAGAAAACGAATATTTTCTTAGGGCTCAATGAAAATGACATGATTACACAGACGTTTATTTAGCACAATAATCGTTCACAAGAAAAATAAACACAAGACGATCAAGTGCACAAGAAACTTCAGTGTGTTATGTGTTTTCTACAGAGGTGCGGTGAGATCTACCAGCAGCACCAACCGGACAACGGGAGGTAACGCCAGTGGAGAATAGCTAAGCTTATCTATTAGACACAAGAGGATTCATTTGGTGTTAATTTTGTTGTCCAACCTCTTCTATTGAAACAGAGTATTTTTTGTTTGCTGGCTTGGGTCCAGAAAAGAAGGTTTTTGTTCAGATTTGATGCGAAAAATTTTTTATTTCAGACCCTCTAAGCGATATTTCAGTATGCATTGTTTTGCATTTTGCGACTTTCAGTTAATAAAAGACACTTTTTCCAATCATAAACTTCAAGCCATTGAGGATTTCTTAAAAATATTGTTAAAATATTGTTATGGCAAACCCAATATAGTGAGCTAAGTGTATTGTCACAGCCCTAATGTTCTAAAAAGGGAGGTTTAAATGTTTTCTTGTCAGAGTTCAGAATAAAAATCTGTCCTAAACGCTGCAGGTGTATTTTAGCTGTTGCAGGAGAGGCTCTGTATATGTTAGTCAATCTGTTCCATATTTACCACTGAACCGTTTCTGAAAGTGCTCCACTGCTTCTTAAAAATAGCCCTAAAGATGCAAGCTGTTCCAGATACAGATACAGCTCTGTGGAGGAAGCTGAGCAAGTGCTCCACCTCTACAGATCAACCAGGTTTTGTGCAGAATATTGTCGCCTACATGCAGCACACAGGAGGGACTGAAATAACCCATTGTGCCCTCTCTGAGTGGTACTAGATTTCTGCAACGTGCCAGAGAAAAAGGATGGGGGCCACTTGTCAGAACTGGGTTTTTCAGTTCCTAAGTGATGAGGAACAGCTCTGCAGGCTCACTAATGTACAGTAAATGTGATGGGTGGGTTGGATTGTTGAGTTATGCAAGGCTTTCAGCCCTCTGTAATAGTGCAATACTTTGGCATGTTGCATAACAGATTTGTCCTCCTCGCTTTTTCAATGTGGGCCCAGCGATACTTCCATTGTCCCTGGTCCATTTCCATCATTGCCCTTTAACTTTGCATAGCAGTATTACAGCGATTAATTCAACTCTTCAATAACTATGAAAGCTTTTTTTTCTTTTGGGTAGTGTGTGCCATTTTACAGCAATGCACATTTTAATCACTGCTGAATGTGACTACCAAATCTGTTGCTCTTCCATTTTATCCCATTTTATCATGCCAAAAGAAAGGATCACAAAAATCAAAATATAATCAAAACACTATTAATCAGATTCCAACAAAATGTCCCTTACCTGGTGGATGTTTTTCACCAGAGAACACTGCCTCTGTGTTCTGTGTGTATTTAAACATTACTGTTGCAGCACCTGTGTGTCTACATGTCTGTTTTCTGTGCCTCAAGTTGTATTTGTGTCTGTTTTGTTTGCTTGTCTGGGAGGTAAAGCAGTGAAGGGTCAATCCAGTGTTGACCTGAATCCCGTCATTTTGTGGACAACACACCTCCTCGGCCTCAGTAAGGCCTAGTGGCAAGAAAACCCCTGAAAGTCCTGCTTATTGAGCGATTTAGTTTCTTATTACTGTCCTAAGTTCTAAATCCTCATTTTTCTAAAATCTGTAACCCATTTTCATAGTGATTATTTCTTCAGTAAAAAACTATTTCCAATGAAAATTCACCTCAGGTGAGGCCTGTGGATTTTGTTGTTTTTTTGTTTTCAGTGTTGCAAGAAACAAATGAAATTTCATTCCTCTCTATTGCAGATATCTTAAAAACAAGTATCTGGACAAGTAAAAACAAAAGTATCTGACAGGAAGAAAGTGAGGAAATATAATATGATATTTTGTAATTTCTGTGAACTCATCCTTTAAGAATTTTTTTTTCAAATAGTTTTTCCTCTGTTTTGAATGGAATGTGAAAAGGCTGAAGCTACATGTTATCCTCTCAGCAGCCCATTACTTTATGTGTCTGTTAGAGGCTCATCAGTGTTGCTCCGCCTAACATAGAGTATTACAAGGCCTCTAGGGAGTCAGCCTGGATCAGATGATACTGCTGCTGAGATGAGCAAGGCAACTACAACACATGCATGTAAATCCTCCTCTTTATCCTTTCCATTGTTTGTTTGTGTTGGTGTATACATATATATATCTCAAAAGGTCATGATTGCTTACTTTTTTTAATAGATTAAATGGAGAAAATTAAATGGAGGGAGGCTTGCAAACATATGGCTTTTTATTGAATTGGAATGAATATTGTAACATTAATCAAAGGAAACATGAACACCTATAAACATCTGGTTTTTGCTCCATTTTTAAGCAATTCCAAACAACAAACATCTTAAATCTGGCCCGTTGCATTTTAATACAGAATGGAAAAATGCAGAATAAACAGCAAAACTAGAACAGTGGTGAAATAATCAGACATGTACTACACAATGTTCTTGTTCATTCATTTATGAAAAAAGAAAAGAAAAACATATAATGTTAGTGGTGAAATTTTTCTATTTTATACATTATATTTTTTGGTTTCTTTCAGATAACAAATTACTCTATTCACAGAATATACAGCTCAATAAACATTTTGTTTACCAGTTCTTTTTTAGGCTGCGCTCACTTGTGGGGCCATTATCATAAATTGCATTTTTTTTAAATTACTATTACTCAGTGTTTGACTCATTCACAGTACATGCTTCTAGTGTCCAGACACAGCATATGTTACTGCTGTTTGTCCAGTCAGTCAAGCAACCACACAAACAATACAAGAGCAACGCCTTAATCAAGTCAAGTCCCATGAGCAGATTTCTTGACAATAAACACCACCAAAATCAAGATATTTTTTCACCCAGATCAGTCAAAAGTTGTTTTTTTTTGGGTGATTTTTATTTTATTTTACAACAGAGCCCAAGCCTGAATACTGCTGTTAATCACAAAGTAGATGAGAGAAGACTGGATGGGCCCTTTTAATACTGCATACCCCTCACAAAGTATGAAGGGGTTTCTATACACACCTGTGGACTGAAAAATCTTTGGTCAACATTAGCAGTATGCAACAACCAGAACAGTAAAGACATTTCACATAACACCACAAATTAACTTATTGGTCAAGCTCACAACACTACAGCTTTTCAACAAAGACTCTTTTTGATGGCCATTATCCAAATGAATGAAATGACACATGTAGAGGTTACTTCACTACTGATTTTGAATACATTATGCACTGCTTCACATAGAAGATGTGGACATAAATCACACAACAAAATCACCAGAAAAAAATCACTCACATGATACAGTTTCATGGCTCAACTCTCATTTGGACAACATGGAAAAATTCAGTAAAAATAAAAAAGGTCTAAAAGGTCTAAACTGGGCTGTAAGGCAAACCAATATGAAAGAATCAGTACTGCATTACAACAAAAGACTGAGACTCATTAAGGTTGTAAACATATGCAGATGCATGCATGGCTGTATCTGTTTTTGTGTTTCAGAAAAGGCCATTTGCTCCATAAGCAAGTTGTATTTGCCCCAACAAATGAACTCCTGATTGTACTTTATTTTGTCTGTCTATTTTCCCAAAACATGACAAGATGCTGGACTACAGTATTGAATTTTAAAAGTGCTAATTGGTGAGCCGTCTTTAGGTGCCCAAAAATAAAAAAAACATCAACAACAACAAAATAACAATTAGAACAAAGGAACTCAGTCATGTTCAAATCCCTAGTCCTGGTCCGTTGTGGTACCTGAGCTAACAGCTAGGTTTCTGTGAAGGTTTGGGTTCTGGCTGTGCCTGTTTCTGCTTCGCACAGAGGAGAAGGATATATCACAGCCAGGGACTTTACACTTGTGAAGCAGTCGCAGATGGACAGTTTTGTAATGGGCTCTGAATGTGCCCTTGTTGCTGTAGACCTTTTGGCAGACGTGGCAGGTTATGGGAGATCCACCCCCACCTCCCTGTTGTCCTCCCCCAATGGTCCTCTCTCCCCTAAGTTCCAACTCCTCACCCCCTGGCCTTCCTATGCCGATCCCATCGCAGCTTTCGTCACTGTCCTCCATGGGGAGAGCCTCATCATCCTCTTCAATCTCTTCCCCTGCTTCACTACCGGCTCCATCTGAGTCCCAGGAAGATCGAGCACTGCTGCTGCCACGAGGTGGAGCAGAGGAGGAGGTGGTGCTCAGGTCCAGGATTGCCCCATCCTCTCCACTTCCACCGCCTTCTCCTCCAACTTCTAATCCCTCCATCCCTCCTAAGGGAGATGCCTCGGCACTGAATGATGCAGTAGACACTTTACTCATGGGGAAGACCAGGCCCATGGGGTTGTGTCCTCGGAAGATGACAGAGGTCTGGCTAGTTGGGTCTCGATGGGGCAGATCTCTGTCCCGCTGGTCTTGGCAGTAGTCCAGGCCAACAGAGTCTCTGTCTCTACAGTAGGATGAGGGTGAATAGAGGGTGTTGGCTGGGCTGAATGAGTCTTTGGTCAGCAGCTTGTGGTGCAGGTTCAAATTTGCGCTGTGTCTGTAGAAAAACAAATATCAGCATTAAAATTCAATTAAATGTATTATAAACACACAACAAAAAGATACAATTTAATTGCCACACTCAACTGACTGAGGGCCATGTCCACCTAAAAATGCCAAAGCAATAGAACATTGCATAAATCTGTTTTGACAAGCTACTGAGGTTTAAGCTAACTTTTTTTGCCATTTCACTCTTTTTCCACATTATTTATTGTTTGTAGACTACAGAGCAAGTCTAAAGAGAATATGTCAGAAGTTTCAAACCCAGCCACTCATCATGGGCAAGATATACTCCAACTCTGATGGGGATCATAGTTGTGCTTGTAGTTCTGTTTATGCTGCATTTAGTGTCTGCATAGGCCTATGTGAACTTGTTCACACATGTGCAGACAGATCGTTTTCTCCACGTCTACAGTCTTAATACAATTTTGGCTGCATGCAGACAGCCCTGTCCTGTGCAGACATGGCCGGATAACAAAATTTCCTCCACGCAGATTTTCGCAAGTATAATTTCAGCTAAAGGGCCCATGAGTCTGCTGTTTCCATTTTAACCAAACTTGTACAGCTGATTCCAGATCCTCCTCCCTGCTATCATGTTCACATGTATCACTGCAACATGGTTGAGAACCAATGATCTGATCCTATATTACTGATGTCTGCTAAGTGGAACCCTGAGGAAGCTGCCAACTGCAAGAGCTGAACAGCACTGCCTTAGAGTTGGGATATAAACTACTGCATCTTCAGAAGCAACAAAATGTACAGGCCTACATCTGTCAGTAATCCTGACAATTTGAAGAGGAAACATTAACAAAATATGGCTCCCACTCACCTGTCTCGGCTCCTGCGAGAGGGGAAGGCAGCATTGCAGCCGTCCACTGTGCACATATGCATCTCCTTCAGGTGAACATTTTGGTAGTGCATCTTGACGCTGTATGGGTTCTTAAAGGTTTTACTGCAGATCTCACAGTAGTGTGGCAGGTCAGCGTCTGGGTCGAGGTGAGACAAACCTGAGTCACCGTAGTCGTCTACACAGCCATCAGATTCCTCTCTTTCACGGTGTATGAGCTGGGGTGTGCTCCCGTTGGTCAGCTTATGCTCACCGTCATCCCATCTGAGCTCTGAAATCTTGTCAGCTGCATGCAGAGAGTTTGCATGCTCCCGGTCCTCCCTTTCTTCATTGCCATTGGCTTCCTGACAGACTAAGTTGTCACAGTGATTCTCCATCAGTCTGTTTTCAAAGGGGGAGGATGCACAGGTGATGACCCCTGTTTCAGCTTGCCTTGGCCCATCATCTTTGTGCTCCATCTCTGTCATTTCTCTATCTAAAGTTTGGTCCAACAGGTGCTTGGTGGTCCCCTTTTCCTTGTCTTCGCCAACGTAAGCCCATCCTGCCTCCTTCTCCTCTCCATCTTGTCTTGCGCACATGTGCCCTTCTGCGCGACTACCATTACATACTTCTTTGTCCCTGCCTTGCAGAAGAGCCTCTTCCTCAGAGCTGCTCTCCTTATCCATCTGCTCATCTCGCTCCACCGCCTCCTTCTCTATCTTTATTGGCATGCTTGACTTCCGAGACTTTTTCTTTGGTATAGGGTCTGTCATGTAGGGTTCAGGAGCTGTGATGGGTTTGACAGGTACAGAGGAAGACAACAGAGGAAGGGAGGGTAGTGTTCCTGGGGTGTTGGCAAGCTCTGCTGGCGTTACCAGGCTGCGGTAGAAAGGCAGGACTGGCTGTACTGTTTTTAAATTGGGGAAGAGGATGCCACTCTGGCCCATGCTGGGGAACGAGCTGCTGTGGAGTTTGGAGCCTGTGTCCACATGGCTCACCATGTAGCTGGACACTGACTTGTGGCTCTCTGCAGAGCAGACAGGGACGGAGGTTCCATATTCAGGTCTTTTCTCTCCTTGAGAGCCCTCATCAGCAGACAAGCTTCCCCGCAGGTCTTTGTCCCGGTTGTTACGGTTCATTGGCATGTGTAGCCGTGGGTTTGGGTTGGCACTGTGGCGATTGCGACTGCGCAGCGAGCTGAACACCATGTTGCAGCCCTCTATGGTACACTTGTGCTTTATCTTCAGGTGTACTGCATTGTAGTGGATTTTCAATGTGCCTTTGTCATAGAATGTTTTCTCACAGGCGTTGCAAAACACGCGACCCTTCTTCAGGGAACCTCCTGACACCCCTCCACCGCCACTCCCGTTCCTGTCCAGGGAGCGCAGCTTGCCATCAGGTGACATCTGTGTTACATCAGAGCTCATGGAGGGTGTGCATGGAGTGGATGGTCCATCAGAGTAATTGTCACTGGTGGAGAAGTCCTCTGCCTCAATCTTTGTCGTGGTGGAGAGGCTATCCATTGGCTTGTCTCCACTTCGTTCTAGATCAGCAGTGAATGAGACAGAGCTGGAACCTAGCAGGTTATTCTCTGAAGGGTGTGAAAGAGGGAGAAGGCTGTCCCTAACTAGACTCTCCCGCCCTTGATCATCTCGCCTTTGATTCTGCTGCTCCAATGATCCACGGCATGGCTGCGGGTGTTGCTGGTGGTGCTGCTGTAGTGCCCCTGTTGATGAGCCCAGAAACGGTGCTGGAACAGAGCCTAACAGTTGGAATGGCAGCATGAAGGCCATGCTGTTGATAAAGTTCTCAAAGTGGTGCATGCTGTTACCACCCAGCTTATCACCTTTGGATGTAGAGAGGTTGGCAGCAGTGCGTGGGGTGTTGCGCTCAATAAAAGTGCGGATATCTGAGTTGGTGCGGGTACTAGGAACCAAAACTGCCTGACCCTCCTTGTCCTGCAGAGCCATCAGCTCCACTATGGACTTGGTCTCGCCAAAACGCAGGAACTGCTGCAGTGTGGCAATCTCTTCCTCGAACGTCATGATGGCCCACCGGTCCAGCACTTTCCCTGCTATATCCTGCAGACAGGGCAAGAAGAAAGGGAACAGCAACACAGTACAGGAAAGCGGAGAAGGCAAGGGTGTGAAACAGATTGAGAAGGAGAGGGAAAGTGGAAAAAAAAAGAAAGGAGAGAGAGCAATTTCATCATTAGCATTATAAGTGTCTGTTGGGTTGCTCATACATATTCACAGAGTGGGATAGATGACACACCCTATCAAGCAGACTGGCAGGGTAGCTAAATAAAAGAATCTGATGGAGTGTTAATACAAGCGGGCAGTGCAGAACCCTCATTACACAGACACACAGTGTTTCATCTTGCAGGTAATTTCACTTCATTTAAATCATGTGGATTTACATGCTCTGGATCAGCAGAAGCAGTAAGAGAACACACACACACCATGGTGAGAACATGCATACAAGTATACTGGCAGAAACATACACTCATATACACTCCCAAAGGCATGCAAACTAAATAAGTAATACACACACACACACACACACACACACACAGTATGGGAGGGGTGATCAGAAGGCGGCTCACATTGATCAAGCAGGTCCTCTCTCCCTTAGCCCAGCAGTAATCACATGTGAATTTGGGCGTCTTTGAAAGTGAGGAGCAGCTTCATGCCGTAACCGTGATTAATATTTCATCACAGAGCATTCATTGGGCGCCTGTCGAGGATTCTGACTATACGTTCGCCATTAGATGAGCTAACATGAATTAAACGCAGCCCAACTTGAATACTTGATGATGTACTAATCGAAGTGAGAGCTTGCGTTGACATAGTGCCTGTAGTCCAGGCCTCAGCCAGCTTGGCCCCAGCTTGAGAGGAAATCTGAAGCAAAAAACAATATTTACAAATCCACCTTGCAAAGTTTGGAGACCTTCCCGAGCTAGTGGTACCTCAGCAACAAGCCGGCCGCATCAGCAGGATATCAAGAGAGTTCATGGCATTGGTCGCTACATCACATCCCTACTCTTTCTTGTCCCCAGCCATGCTTTCATGAGCCCATTTCTCCCTCCTTCTCCCTCATCTTCCTCAGAAATTCCTTCTAACTCTCTGATACTGAGTTTTAGCTGTCCCAGCCTCTGAGCTGTTTTTAGAGTTTTTTCCAACCTGAAAAGCATAACACTAAATACTGTTTTGAAATTGTTTTGATATTCATAGGAATAATTCAGCGTTTCGGAAAATAATTTGCTTTTCTTCCCAGTTTCAGATGAGAAGATTGATACCATTTTTTTTGTCTGTGTGTTAAGTACAGAACGGGACTCAGACTGTGTTAAGATAGCTTAGCATAAAAACTGGAGGCAGAAGGAAGCAGAAGAAAAAAAACAATTTCCCCCCACTGCTCACCTGGAGCACATATCCACGTATGTAGTCCTGCAGTGTCCAGTCAAGTGCATTGAGGATCTGGATGACTTCCTCCTGCTTGAGGACAGAGAAAAGGCGGTCCAGGAGGATCTTGAGGCGGATGGGGATGGCTTGGGTGCCGTACAGCATCAGGCTGCAGATATCAAACACCACGTTGGAGTGCACAATCTCCACCTGGCTGCTCTGGTACATGTGGTGCACCTTCAGCTTACTCAGGGCTAGAATACACACATCAGATAATTGATTAGATTTTATGAAACTATATATATA
>JAPMOB010146151.1:0-18693 GCA_029875015.1 Lepomis gibbosus
AAAGCACTCTTGAGAATGGTCTGTACAGTCCAGTCAATACAGAACCGAAAATTGCGGATTACATGTAAAAACCGAGCCATGGTTTGTTTATTGAACAATTTGTTTTTTTGCGGTTCGGTTTTGCACCCCTAGTTAAAACCAATTATAGGCTCTGTGTAATTTCCCCTCCTGTTTCTTTATGTTGATTTTATAGAGTGATGCAACTATGGAATGAAATGTGATTAGTTCACTGATTAAATTTGCTTGTTAGTGTAGGGAAACTAAATAACCATTTTTTAGGTCGTGGTTTGAGTTAATAGACTTTTTAATTGTTCCATAAAAAGGCTAAATTGAGAATCAGTGTGTTCTCAACAAGTCCTTACTGGTTCGTTTATAGTTATCCAAAGAAAGTTGAAGTCAAGGGCAACTAGACTTGGTTGAAGATACTAGAAGACGTTTCGTCCCTGATACAACTTCTTCACAACTAACGATACATTAATGGATACATTAATATGGGCGAATACATGCAAGACCAATTTAACACCGTAGTTTTGATCTTCATCCCATTTCCTAACTCCTCACAAACTGTGCTTTGCCTACACTTTTGCTTGCTTTCTCTCCTCTTTGATGCATATACACTGTGCATTGATATCCTTGCTTTGTGCCTGCAGGGGACTTTAAAGCTCATCCCAAAGACCTCATTGTGGCTCCCTGCTGGCTGAAGGCGTTCAGAGGCAATGAACTGCAGCGTCTAATTAGAAAGAAGAAGATGGTGGGAGACAGAATGATGACTCTGGACAGACACAACCTGGAGAAGAGGCTCCGCTTCCTCTACAGACGCTTCAACCGCACTGGCAAACATCGCTAACATTGAACAAACCATACTGGCAAATACATCTGATCAGCCAGTAAGGACTGTTGGAGTCAAGCTGTGTGATTTCATGCTGTCAATGAGCTGTATATTGCCATTTTTTCGATATATTCAAATAATGACCAGAAGTGTGTGTTTCAGAGTACCATACTTCCTTTTTAATTCCATTGTTTTTGTCCTATTAATGACCATAGTAGACACAAAGTACGTGATGCCTGAAAATACATTATAAAATTGGACTGAAAAAGAAGCTGTGTTTTGTTCATTCTAATATAAACTTCCTTAGTTCTCAGATAGCGGCATGCTGGTCACATTTGTTATGATGGTTTTGCCTAAGTATCTCAAAATAGAGAATAGGCTCCAACCCAGAGAGTTTAAAAGTCAGCAATGAAGCTGAGGATGCCTTAAAATAATAAAAATGGATGAGTTTGGTCTGAAGTCAGTGAGACCATTTTCAAAGAATGAAGTGATGTCTTTATTAATAATTTTCCTCTTTAAGGACATATACTATGTAAACACCAGAACATATGTGAATGTGGAACATTTATTTCTAAAACATGGGGGTTAATATGCTACTGTAACGGTGTCCATTCTTCCAGGAAGACCTTTCACAATATTGTAGAACCTGACTGCCGGGATTTGCTCCCGTTCAGTGAAGTCAGGCTCCAATGTTGGTTGGTCTTGTTAAAAAGATGCATTTTAGTGGTCATGATATGAATTTTAAAAAGCTTAGAAAGAAATACTATATGGATCTGCTACTGTGCTTAATTATGCCATTTTCTAACCATAGCTTTTTATTGTGAAAGACTGGATAGTTATACTGAAGCTCTTTAGTTCTGTAAAAGTCACAAGAAGTCACAACTCAAAGGATTGTGAGAATCTTTTTTTATTTATTTAAAGAAGAAAGGGTCTGGAAGCACTGGAATAAACTGCCATTGGCATGTCCATATACTTTTATGCAAATAGTGTTGTAGTACTCGAGACCGGTCTTGGTCTTAAGACCGGTTATAAGACCACTTTTTGATGGTCTTAGTCTCGTCTCGGTCTTGACCACATTTGTACTCTGTCTTGTCTCGTTCTGGGACATCCTGCGATGCTTTTGTTGATCGTAGTGTTTGTATGTAGGTGTTTTAATGGAAATGTGGATCTTTCAGATCAATCTGAGAACTACCTATGATCTCGTTCCACATTTTATTGCGTGCCATGCAATGCAGGGAACTGGTTTTGGTCTTGACTCGGTCTCGCCCTCCCTCAGTCTTGGTCTCGACTGCTCTCAGCCCCTAAAAGTCTTGGTCTTGTCTCGGTCTCAATAAACTCTGGTATTGGTCTTGACTTGGTCTCGGTTTGGCAGGTCTTGACTACAACACTACCAACTAGTATATCTGTGCTGTTTTTCTTTCAGTGAGGAGGATCAGATTTGGTTGCATTGTTTCACGTTTTCATTTCTGCAATGGCCCCCTTTGTCCTGAGACTTGTTCCATTTTTTATTACTTCAATTCTAATGTCCACAGAGTTGATGATCAAAATGGAAAAAAAGAATAGAGGATGTAAGTTCAAATAGAACACTGCTATTAATTAAACGAGCAGTTGCAAAGGCAAATTTTAGCCTGGAGCAGGAGGAGGAAGGAAATGGGAGAATCCCAGGCCAGGGAGGAAACAGTCGAGTCAACACTCTGTAGGCATCCACTGTACCGCAGTGTCGTCCTGCCTCTCTATCCGACTCAGACCTGCAGTACTGCAAAGTGTGAAGGGAGAGAGAGAGAGGAGGGGGGGGGGGTACCGCACTGTCGTTACGAGTCCAAGTGGAGAAGGCAGGAGGAGAGACGCATTATTGCAGTAGCCTACAGTACCACAGCACTTTACACGGACGAAAGTACCGCACATCCGTCCGCGCAGAGAGAGAGAGAGGGAGGGAGGAGAGACAGAAATCTAAGGGAGACAACTGATTTCTCATGACTGGACTTTTTTGCCCCCTTTTTGAAATTGCACCCATTTGCCGGTAGCTTTCAGAAGAGGCAACTCAACAACCACCCCGATCAGTGCTGCGTCCCCGCATCCAAGAGCAGCTATAAGGACTCAGCACCACTTGGAGGAGCTGCAGGAAAGCAAGCCTCCGTGGATTTCTCTGAAGTGGATTATAATTTAGAAGTACTTTTCTCCCGAGCTCGCGTCGCTCTCCTTCACTACCTGCTTGTCCAGTCCAGTCACACAGTGAATTATCACCCGGCCCGTTTACGTGTCTCGGTATTGCGGTACTTTGCTGACGACTTGCAGTATAAATGCATCGCTAGAAGATCGGCTCCACTGCACCAAGAAGCCCTCCCCGCCTCCTTTTACTGTTAGCACGGCACTTTAATCACTTTGCTAATTGTAATTTGGGACGTTTGCTTGGACTAGTGCCTAGAAATTCTCGTCTCTTTTTTTCTTTGATCTTGCTGTTTTTCTTCTTCTCGTATTGTAGCCTACTTCAGACCCTCCCTCTCCTGCCTTACTGCCCGTCACCCCTCCTCCGCTGCCAGAGTCAGTTCAAACAGCTGCATAGAAGATGTGAGTATTAATGCGGCTTTTCTGCTGCGCTCTTTAAGAAAAACAATTAAAATATCTCTTAAGCTGTTCTCGAAAAACATATATCTAAACCAATTGATTGCCTTGTATGTTTTTTTTAATGAGGGTGACAAACAAATTATTTCTTTCAGCTTGAAGGATTTTGCTGACGCAAGTAAAATTTTCCCGTCACAGCATCATTAAATTATGTATTTCAAGGCTGACTGCTGCCATGAATAAAGCTTTAGGTAGAGTTAAATGTAGATTTGTAGATATTTCATTTTACACCAAAGATAGGCTACTGTATAATTTTTTTTACACAGCATATTATGCTTCAGTGGGTTTGAGGTCACTATCACCTGCTTAATGTTGAGGAAAATTAATGTCAAGGGATTGATGGTTCATGAGTACCTCAAGGCATTAAACTTTTGTCCTCCTGCAGTGACCATGATGTATTTGGACCTTCCATCAGGCTGAGTCAGTGGCTGCTCCACTGAGGAGCTTGTTTACTCAGTTTTAAACCTCCTGTACCTATTACTCTCCCCCCCTGGTGGATTAACCCTCTCCTCTTCCCTTCACTTTCAGGCCGTATACCTTTTATTCTCAGTCCCAACCAACTCACTGTAATCCATCGCAAGAGAACTTCTCCCTTCTCTTTTTTCCTCACCCAAATCTCCTCTCCCATTATTCAGCCACCGTCTTCCTGGACAAGGCTTTCTGTTTCTTGCTTTCCATTTGTGGCCTATTTTTCTTCTTTCTCAGCCTACTTTCTTCTTCACTATCACCTGCTCATTCTCTCCCCATTGCTTTCCCCATTAAATCCTATTATCTCCACTCCATTTCTCCCTTTGCTATGCAGTGGCTTTATCCCTCTATAACTGGCAGATGAATTAAATTAAAGTTATGTGCTGGAGAATTATCAGAATATCAAATGGTCTCCTTAACTCCGATCAAAATTCCTGCTTCTTCTCAGGTCTGCCCCAGATGCTGCTGCCCCCGGAGCTCCAGGAGCCCCAGGTGCAGATGGAGCCCCAGCTGGCCCACCTGCCGGCCCACCTAATACCTCCAGCAACCGCAGGCTACAGCAGACACAGGCCCAAGTTGAGGAGGTGAGCTGGACCGAGCCAGACTTTGAGTTTGATGTTACATGCAATTCACCGATATTAAAGCAGCAGGGGAACCTCATCAATGGCTTAATCATTAAAAATACCATGGCATACTGTATATGCACAGTGGTTATATTGGGCCAAAGACAAATAAGCATGTGAAAAGGCTTTGTTGCTTAATATATAGTGGCCTCTGCTGCAATTTGTAAAAGGATTGCTGCAACTTATTTACTCTCATATAGCTTCAGAAAACCCTTTGTCCCCTGTGATGCTTTTCTTTACCCATGCTTGTCATCCTCTTTGTCTCTCCTCCCCAACACTGCCAAATGCTTTCTCATCATCATTGCCGTGAGCTAGGTGGTGGATATCATGCGGGTGAATGTGGACAAGGTTTTGGAAAGGGACCAGAAGCTTTCAGAGCTGGATGACAGAGCGGATGCTCTCCAAGCCGGAGCCTCCCAGTTTGAAAGCTGCGCAGCCAAGCTAAAGAACAAATACTGGTGGAAGAACTGCAAGGTGGGCACATTAGTGTAGGTCCATAAAACAGATTGTTGTTACAAAAAGAAACTCACAATATGATCCAAGTCTAAATCAACAATATGCTTATTAGTATGTAGTACATAAAGGTATAGCGTGTAAATGGAACCAGTAGAGATCTTTTATTTTAAAGTATTGAACAACTGTTCATGCTGAGGTGCGCTGAGGCGAACACACAGTGTCTGTTCTGGAAATGCCGTCATCCTGCTCTCACAAATCTGTTAATGAGCTGTCATGAAAGACTGAACAGATGCTTTGGGGAAAATGGGAAAAAGAAGTCTGTTATTGTAGAGATTTCACTACAGACCCTGAAATACTCAGGAGATTGAATAACTAAATGCAAAAAACCCAAGTGTCTAAAAGGTTTTATTGTTCAGTTTCTTTTTTAACTCCAATCAGTAGTTACAGTGTCTCTTAACCTTTATAAAGGTATGTCCGATTTTTGTAATTGTTATTGTTTTCTCTTTTCAGATGATGATCATGATGGGTATCATTGGGGTCATTGTGGTTGGAATAATATTCTGTAAGTAAGACAGTTTCATCTCGATACTAATACAAAGATTGATCAGTCTATTGATTGACGGACAGAGGTTAATATCTATAGGCTAAACAGATACGATTACTAACAAAGCAGACGATCATTAAGTATTTGCATGGTTTTTATTTCGGTAGCAGAGGAACAGGTATATGAAGAGAAGAATCCTCAGTAAAGGGCAATTATTCATATGGTGTCAGTATATATTAGTACTGATGATTAGTCTGTTAATGTCACAGGAAATTAAGATACAGAGATAGTCTTTCTGACTTTGTAAAAGGAGTGCAGGTATAAGCATATTATATGTTTCTGCCCTAACAAGCCTATATCTGGCCTGCACCTCTGCTCTGATTGTCAATAATTCATGACTTTTTATTACAGTAAATTATTGATATAATACCAGTTTTACTAAAAGCAAACTCATAGCCACTAGATAAGAAGCAGAGCTCAGCTGGCTGCTCTCTACGTGTTTTGTTTTAAGTAATACATTGCCAGATCCATTAGACTAATTACTTTCTTTCTCTCTCTTCATTCTCATTCACAGTGTACTTCTTCTACTGAGCTCAGCCCATCAGTACAGATGGCTATGGACTTGAGAATGATATGAGAGGGAAGAGAGAAAAAAAGAAACCCAAGCACCCTCTTTTATCCGCCCCCTCCTTCCTCTCTTCACAGTCTTCCATCAAACCATCTTGCACTTATACTTGACAGTAGTGTTTATAAGTGTCCCTGCTCTCTTTGTCCCCTCTCTCCCTCCCTCCTTGTTGCCTTCTTCTCCTGTTTTGCCATGAAGTCTCACTCACTCTCTCCTGTCTCTGCACCTCATGTATTATTGAAGGACACAGCAGGCAGAGTGAAATAGGAAGAAAAAAAGGGAAGGAGGGAGGAAGGGAGAAAATCTTGGGACACGGGAACACACAGGGGCTAAGCCCTCTGAACGGAGCTACTGGGAGGGGAAATGTACAATGTACAGATGTTGAATGTGTGCAGGGAGATTGAACAAGAGTATGCAGTCCTTTCTACCCCAGATACGCCAAAGCGTGTTCATATTACCTTTTTTGAGAGTCCTACATTTGTAAATTAATACTGACATGCCTAACTAACACACTCTTTCTGTCACAACCTCATCATTGCTACCTACTAACACAAATTCATGTTAGATTAAGATTATGAACATTTTTGTTGTATGTGCGTGTGCTTATTTGTGATCCAAAGCATTGTAGCTAATAGCTTTTTCCAAGTTTAGCAAATAGGCTTTTATTAGTAAACTCTTCGTTTTCTTTCCGGCCTAACTTTCTCTTACCTCTTGCAAAGCTCAGTAATAACAATTACAAAGACACTCCGTGAGAGTAAAAGGGCAGAAATAAGTGATTCAGGGGAAGGTAGTAAGAGTATTGCGGAATTTTCCCCTGTATAAATAAAGCAAACTAAATTCTGCAATTATTGATAAAGTAGTTGTTTAACTATGCTTCATTTCATCTTGGTTTTTGTACCACAGGTGGTAGCATAGTGATATGCACAGCAAGACAAACAGACAAGCAGCCACTAACAGACAATCTACTGTGTACATGAGCTGACTGCTATGACCCAGAGGAAGGTGTCTTAACTCTGACTTGGACAGAGTCACAGCCATAGACAGTTGAATGTGTAGCGTCACATTTAAATGCCAACTTGTTTTAAAGGTTGTTCAAACAAAGCGATTCTTTGATTGTTGTTTAAGTTGACCTGAGTTTCAAAAAGTAGGAAAATGGGGGAAAGGACATAATTTAGAAACCCAGAGTCCCCTGGCCCTCCCGCTCCCTCTGCTCTCACATTAAAACAGCGGTTTGGAAAGGGAAAAAATGAGGACTTTGTTTCTAACTTGCATGGCAAACGGTGTCAATAGTTTTGCCTATTTGTGTGACCTGTGTATCTGCCATTTCTGACTCTAACTGCCGATTGTACATTTTCTTTTGTCAGTGGTTTAAACAACCTGTGTATAATATCTTTCTAATCTGATAACTAATGCTTATGCAATGTAATGATGCTCAAGAGTTTGCCAAATCTTGTTCATTTCACTTGCTTTTGAGAGAAAAACAATATTCAAAGACTGCAAATAACTGCAATTACAGTGAACTGTTAAAACATAGTATTGTATGGTTAAAACAATAGTACACATCCGTCAGATTATACTTCTGAAAACATTCTTTCAGGTTTTTTTGGGGAGGGTTGTCTGATATAACAGAAAAGTAAATTTTCTCTCTCTCCTCAGACTGATTTTGAGAGTTCAAAAAAATAAAGAAAATATGAGAAACCTTATGCACAAAATGCATTTACGCATAATTGTAGCAGTTAGCCATAATTATATGATATTGTGCAACTATTTTTATTAGGTAATTACCACATGAGATATGAGGACATGTTTTGTGATTTACAACCTGAAAATGCAGTGAGAGATGCAACTGGAAAACAAATGCATGCTTACCACTTTTGCTGATGCCAATAAAGAAATCATCAACAGAACTGAGTGATGACCTTTATTATATTTTGTTGACATATTGAGCCAATTTAAACCCTGTTAGAATTTTTTTCCTTCAATCTACTCTACTTCAAGTGATGGCAGCTTTGTTATTATAATATACAGATCCTGATTTTGACTCTAATCATTTAATGAAAGCGAAACCCTTTGATTTGTTTACAACACGGGTTCAATTTAGTTTCCAGGCATAATAGAACAAGTGTTCTATCATAAAAAATGTCAAATACCTTAAACATTGTTGCTGAGTCTCGAAATCTGTCATTGTGAAAAGTAACAAAACGGGTATCCAACACACAAACACAAGTGAGAAACGAAATATTATAGCATTTTAGCAACATTTAAAATAGTATGAAAACAGTAAAACAAAAAAGCCTTTCAAAAAGAATACCTTTTAAGAGGCTTTAAATGAAGATTACCATTTACAGTGAATCAGTAGTTACAAGTTCTCAGCAAAAACACATAAAAAAGGCAATAAAAAATCCATGGTTATTCTGGTCAGTGGAACAAAGAAGCCACACAAATAATTCAAGGCCTGGATAATTTCAACCAGCTTGAATCAGACCAATAGTCCTGTACCTCATTGCATGTTTTGTCAATGTCTATTGTATAACTGCTCTTAAGTATTCCCTTCTACTATTCCCTTCTAGTGGAGGATTTAAGCAACTTTGGAGACTTCTATGATCGGCAACAGTATAGAAAAAGCATGTATAACTCTAAACATTGGAGCAGCAAGTTTTTATAAACTGACACTTTGAAAAATTAAACAAAAATGAATTATATATTTGACTGCACATACGTTACATGTCTCTTATCATATTCATAGTGCCACTGATTTGATATTTGCTTTCAAATTCATATATGCACTTATTTTTTCAACTACTTATATATAAGTTCTATGTATATTTTTAGTTTTCATTCAGCTTTGTTGTTTTTGTTTTAAGCTGCATGTCCTTTTCTGTCTTGCTGTAATTTGTTCTTGTAATTGTGCTTTAGTACGTTGAGAGCAACTTAAAACACTATTCGGTTCTGAGTAAGAAAGCAAGTTTCCTGCATCGCTAAACAATCAAAACGCAATTCAAGTACGTGTCAGTCAGTGTTAGACACATAATGAAACTGCAGTGGGTAATTTATGTGTGACAAAAGCACTTTTGATGGAAAGTATAGTTTGAAATTTAAATTGTGGGTTTTATGCCAAAAGCATAGAATTTAATATGTTGCAGGTTACAGAAATGCAAAATTCACACACCTTAACATGAGTAAACCCCTACCAACGGTACTCAACAACATATTTAGAAAGCAAATAAATGGTACAGGTGAATATGAAAATACAGTATTTTCCCCCATATTTGTATTTCACAGTTCAGTAGAGAGAGACAGAAGAGTTAAAAGAACCAGTGATGGCTTCTAATGAAATCAGTAATAACTTACAGACTCACAAATGACACAAAGGAAGTCCTTCTGGGCTCAGTTTCAAGTAAGGATTATCTGGTAGAATTTCTTCTACTTCTTTATCTCATGACCTGGTAGAAGAAAATCACAGTGACGACCAGAAACCCCAGAACCCACCAATAAGAATCTGTAGAGTGAAAGACACAGAGACCAGTTAAGTTTTTTTTTATACTGGGTTGACATTGAGCACAAGATACACAATACAGTCACAGTGTGTAATGTTAATAAATAATGTTTGTTGCTGGAATATTTAATGTGCAAAATAAATAAAAATGTTGTCGCTTGGTTTTCAACAATTTTGTGGTTGAGTTAAAAGTTGAAAGCTGCATTTTTCCATTTCAATGCACCTGTTAACTGTGACACAATCATAAGAGGCTGTGATATGACCTAAACTATAGTTTCAAAACATTTATGTATTATACTCCATATAGGAAACAGAAACATAACCCCCATAAAACGGTGGGGGTTGTTTTTTGTAACATTAAACACGACTTATAAAATGTTACTTAGTGAGCTCCCTTCTCTGAAACCTGCAGCCCATCTTACAAGACTTTACACTAGTCAAGGTCATGTAAATCAGCTGGAGTTCCATGGTAACAACATTTTGATCTGCTATTTTTTTTTTGCCAGAGATAGCAATGTAATTTAGTCTGATGCTCAAGCTGTTGATGCAACGCTTGTTAGATGTGCTTGTAGTCAGATTTTGTTACATTTAGACAGAACCAGGCAACCCTGTTTCCAGTCTTTATGCTAAGCTAAGCTACCTGGCTGTAGCTTCACATTTACCCTACAGTCATGGGAGCGGCATTGATCTTCTGAGCTAACTCACGGCAAGAAAGTAAAAAGGTATGTTTCCCAAAATGTCAAACTATTCCTTTAAAAATACAGAGTTAAGCAACAAACAAAAGCAACACATGAATACCTGGTTCTGGAGCTTCTACCATCACACTAACAGAGAGAGGCTCGCCCAGGGCCAGGTGGGATACCCTGCAGGTTATTTTAGTTCCAGGGGTGACACTGGAGGGCATAGTGAGGTGAGATGACTGGGAATAAGTCCCGTCACCATGTTGTCGATGGCTGGACAGAGAGCCTTGGTCTCGAAACACTGTAGGCTCTGTGTCTGTAGGAGAGAGGTATGACCACTCCATCTGAAAGGCAGAAGGATCATGACCAGTGAATCAATAAATCAAACTATTTGTATATGTGTGGATGTGTAGCATCTTTCATACAGGTACATTGAAAGTGTTTTAAAGCTGACTGACAAGTTGATATTAAGACAGTACAAGTGTAAACAGTTAAAGAATTAAAGACTAATACTCACAAAAAAAATAATGAAAATGTAATAATAAAACCAATAAAAGAAATAGATCGTTTTAAATAAGGTAAGAGATTGATAATTGATAAGAGAGAGTAAAACCTTTTAAAACATGCATAAAATTAAATAAATGATTGAATATATTAAATCATTTCTGTAACAGAAAACGCAAACACTTTATTTGGACAATACACCTTTTACCCGTGTACATTTCATCTAGGGATGCATTGAATGTTAAATAGCAAAAAACCACTTGCGGTGTTCGACCTAATAACTTAAAAGACCAAAGAAATTTTATCGAACAGTTACGCTAACATGTCAGCAGTGTGGAAGCATTTTAAAGTGTCTGAGAAAGACCAAAACTCGCCATTTGCAGACACTGTTCTACTGAATTGTCTCCTAGAACATCCACTGCATCTGTGGCTGACTTCTTAGAAAAGGCAAAAAAAACGGTCTGACCTGCTTTGAGTGCTTCTGTCACTCGTTTATGAGAAGGTGACTAAGCTAGCTGCACCTAAATTTGGAGTGCACACATATTCAAGCCTTTATGGAAAATCTACTGAAAAGGACCAGTGCGAGCTGACAGCCAGGTTCTTCCTGTCAGTTTCTCTCTTTACAAAGACAAGTGTTGCAGTATGAGAGTCCTACCTGAAGAGAGTCTGTGATTTCTTCATGTTATGTGATACAAGAACCACATACAACATTATTTATCAAATTGGGTCAGACTTGATGAATTAGCTAGGATACACGTGTGGCAATGTCTGGTTTTCAAAATAAGTTGTCTACACAGGATGTAAATCATATTAATTGGATTATATTCACAGAAAGTATAAAACATATTACATGTGTACATTAAAAGTAAATGGACACATCTAATTAACTTTATCGGACCCTCTCAGGTCTCGGACCCACCCACCCTAGTCTCTCTAAATTCTCTGGGAAACACTGAGTAAAAAGCACATTTTGACTATTTAATTTATCCAATGGTAAAAAAAATAATGTGAATGTACTTGTTCGGTATTCAGCAAATTATTTTATTATATTCAGTTTTGGCTTCGGACAAGAATTTTCATTTCGGTGTATCCCTAATTTCATCTCTATGGTCATCAGTAGCCTTTGGATTTCAGTGTTATTAATAAATTAATAACTCAACTTTCCTATGATTTTATGTCTTGCCAAGTTGCTGAATAGCAGGAAAGGGATAAGAAACTGGTGTTAACATCTACATCTAAGAACAAAGTAGTTACAGACCTGAGCATCCAGTGGATAGTATTTAGTGCAGTGGCAGCTCAGTGTCTGGGGTGACTTTGTCTTCAACACCAACTTCTCCTCTGAGAGTGAAACACTGGGTGGTTCTGACACAAAGACCAGCAGAGGAGCAATTGAGAGCTATTCAGTAGATTTTTCTAAATTGAGAGATTAGGGTGAAACTTACGAATAATGTGGAGTTGAATGACCTGCTGGGCATGGAAAGTGCCTAAACTGACAGTACAGATGTAGGCTCCCTCATCCAAAACTTTCAGGTTGGTCAGCATAACAGAGGCGTTACCCTCACCAACAAGCTGGGCAGCATCCATGCTGGAGCCCACCCTTTCTGCATTAACTGAGGACAGAAAATTAAACAGGTGTTGACAAAACAATCTCAACTCAAGGTCTACTTTCTCGCTTGTACTGGAGCTTTCGAGCTAACATTCAGGAGTAGCTGTATAAAGCTACATAGAACAATCCACCAAATTTAATGTCTTAATTTTAATGGCCTTGGATTACCCATTTATCAAGTGATTAAGAGAAATTCAATCACACACAAACGATAAAGATGTCAGAGACTAGAAATTGCAATTATGATCATTATAAATGTAGGTGGTCTTGTGGTTTGACAACTAATTTCATGGTTAACTATTATTATTATTTATGAAAATATTTGAAACAATGCAATGTTTTTTAATCTAATGCATTAACTTAGTGTTTAATATCAAAATGGCTACTTGGCAAGACTCACTTTTGGGAGTTTGAAATATGTCAACACTGTCCTAAAAACATCACTAAAATGTACAATCAATTTGAATTTATTTATTCATGAACTTCCATGCCACTGAAGCCAGCTAGCACTAATGTACCATTATCAACACTGTCAGAGCCACAAGGATTTTAATCCTCCTGGATAAACCAGAACAGGTGAGGCACACCTGTTCACACAGCACTTACCCACTGTGCTCCCTTCTGCATCATCCAGCCTCGTCTTCATCTCAAGCACTTTTCTCCCTTTCCCCCTGTGCTGCTGTCGCCATTCAATGCCCACCTCCTGCGCTAAGAGTATCTCCTGCTGCTTGAAGCCACAATTGAGGAGAACATCACCTCTCAGAGGTGCAGATACAGACTTGATGTGTGAAAACACCAGGAATATCACTGAGGGAACAGAAAGCAAAGACAACAGCAGAGAAAATGGAGGGATTTATGTTATTGCCTGTCTAACAAAACAAAGAATAGAAACAATTCAATGAAAAGGTGAAATGTGATATTGAACTCTGGAATTCACCCTCAGTCAGAATAGTTCCCGACTGGCTAAGAGGCAGACCCAATTTGTTTTGTATGACTGTCGACTGGTCCTTCTTCACCGTCAGAGTCTGCAGAATCAATGCAGTGCTGAAGTCAACTCCCTCCACATTAAGGGACACCATGAAATAAGCTGGATCTGAACTTTCCTGAGATCCACGAGGAGTGTAACTGCTTATTTCGCACATCACTTCCTGGTCATTGCAGTCTGCATGGAGCAACACATCTGAGTTCGGGATCTCAGGTGAGGACACTGCCACAGAGGGATGAGAGGAGGAATTAATCACAGGTTGCGTTTATGTGACATCAAACTTTATATAAAGAGAAGGTAGGGAAAACCTGTGGCTTCTAACAGGATGGCATCTGGATCAGGGATTGAAGGCGGGACAAATGCGGTGAGTGTTTCGAGTGACTGGTCAGAAGCCACTGCAACGTCTCTTAAGACAAGAGTGGCTGGAGTTCGTGAGAAAAGAGCGCCACCTCCCATTCCACCCAGTCCGGCTCCCTCCTCCACCAGGGAGCAGGAAAGTACAATGTCTGCAACGCCATCAGCTGAGAAACAAGGGGCAGATTTCAAAAATATAAAAAAGTCTTAAAATATTACTGTATCATCTGGAATGAATGACATCTGAATGAAGTTTTGATTATACATAGATAATAATGGAGGTTAGCCACCTTTTACATACTGAACAGTTGACATTTTTAACCTTTTCAGGTAAACAAATACCAGAAGACTACTATTAAACAGAAATTTTGAAGGTTTAAGCATGTTATTAGGTACAATATAAGGGCAAATAAATATAGAGTTCTGAGACTTATTTTCAGTTTGTTTACTTGAGTTATATTTAAAAGAAATTGCTGATTTCCAGAGGATTTTACTTTGACAAACTGCTCTTATTAAACCCAAGAATATATTCACTCAACATACATTTATTATTGAAAATTTAATTTCTACATACATGTTGAACTGCTTACTTGCCTTTAGACACATTTCACATTTTTACAGATGCTATGCACTGACTATGGTGTTTTCAAGATTACACGTAAACACTTAATTGATTTAGAAGTATACAAAATACTGTCACTTAGTGACAATTAGACTGTATTTGCCTACTAAGCTTGACAACTAATGCCCACCCACCATGCTGCATTAGTATGCCTTCGTTAAGTTAGTATTCTTACCACAAACGCAAGTCAGAAAGTATCCCAAAAAAATGACTTCAATCATCATCATGGAGTCTTGTTTTCGTGTTTCGGTAAGTAAGACTTTTTGTTGGTTGTAGGCAAATGTTACGTTGGTACAAGATAAATAAAAACAACTACTGAGAAAGTACTTTCACTTTTGATTTCAATTACTAACAACGGCTCGTTACATCACTACAGTCTGAGTTAATTTTACAGCCTTTCCTACATCGTATCTATAATGTACAAGAGCTGTACATCAATATATATATAATCTAATAAACTCATGAGAACAGGAAGTGTAACCTGTCCTCCTGTCGAGAGCATGCGCAGCACTTTCAGAAGTGAAAGTAAAAGTGAGCGGACAGGATCGTCCAATGACAGAGCAAAAAGGAGCTGGTAATGGGTCACTATGGAAACAAGCAATAACGTCCGTCTTTGGCTGAAATCACCGGGTAATTGATTTGTGTTTGGAATTGTGTTATATAACTTTAACTATTGAGAGATAATTATCTAAATTGTTGTTTAGGCTAGATAAAATGGACCCTTCTTCAAGCCACGCCCCCTGCTCTTGGTTTGCATGTTATAAATTACTGGCTATATTGTCTAATTTTTACAAAAATACATTTTTGGGGGAAAGAAGCAGACTGAAGGTTTTGCATTATACATTTGAAGTTTATATTCAGGCTGTCAAATTGACTTAAACTGACATGAAAATATAAAGATAGAAGTTAAAAGTGAACCACTGCATTACCTGACGATTGAGACAGAGAATAACGATATTATTAACGATAGGCCTATTCCTGTAAAGCTCGGTAGGTCTTTATTCACTATTAAAATCATTAAAAAAGCAAAAGCGTTAGCTAACTAACATTACATCAGGAACAATCCACAGCCTACATTTTTCTGGATTTGTTTTAGGTTTTGGAAAGAGAATAATTTGTACTTCTCCTTTTAACCTCTCCTGGTAGTGATTGTCACCATTACAAGTGCCCCAAGAACAGCGATTGTCAATAGTAAGCCTAAGTCCCGCCCCTTCCGGTGGACCACCTTACCACGTCAAAAATATGTACTGTAGTCAATGGCAAGCGACAACTGCTTTTTAGATCCTGTTTTAATTGTGCTCTGAATTACACATATAGCTAATGATGGTCAATTTAAAACATTTATATGTAAAGAAAGTTGCAGTTTGATGTAAAACGTTTGAAAATACATAATTACAGAACACAAACCCAAAAGTTGCATATGTGACTTAGCTTTTTCTCTCAATGACTGAAGCTAACTGTCAAAGAACTTACATGAGAGGAGGATGTGATAAAAGGACCAGGAGTTGTTGGATTAAACACATCAGGTGAGATGTATTTCTGCATGGAAAAAAGTTATCTAGTTAGCAACAACCAAGCAATGAACCTTAGCTAGCATTACTGCGTTGGTGATATTATTTTTACAAATTTAAATCGCGTTGGTGATGTTGACGTACAGTATCTCACAAAAGTGAGTACACCCCTCACATTTTTGTAAATATTTGATCATATCTTTTCATGTGACAACACTGAAGAAATGAAATCCATGCCCAAGAGGTTTAGGCATTGCTGGAAAATAATGGTGGCCACAAAATATTGACACTTTTGGGCCCAATTTGGACATTTTCATTTAGAGGTGTACTTTTGTTGCCAGCAGTTTGGACATTAATGGCTGTGTGATGTGTTATTTTGAGAGGACAGCAAATTTACACTGTTAAACAAGCTGTACACTCACTACATTACATTGTAGCAAAGTGTCACATAAAAAGATCAAATATTTACAAAAATTTGAGGGGTGTACTAACTTTTGTGAGATACTGTATATTGTGTGATACAAGATATCTAGTTCATTGAACAGTTTTCACACAAAACGACACATAACTTTAATGTTTTATGACAAACTGCAACTGTTTTGACGGGTCTAATTCAGGACACAATTCAAACAGGGCCAAAAATTAAGTTGTCTCCCACCACTGACTACGGTACATATTTTTTTACGTAATAAGGTCCCATGAGCTGTAAGCGGAAGTGAGTGACTTACAGTAGATTCAGAATGGAGTTTGGGGACTCACCATTTGGTTGGTCAAAATTAAGGCTATCATGTTATGTTCGGCAAGTATCCTGATCACACTGACCGAATCTCACTCAGAACTAACTTAAAAAAAGTTGGCAACCCTAGGCATCAAAGTTTAAAATCATCTAATTCTTGGCAACAAAGCAAATAATATTTCAAAATGTTGAACTTCTGCTTTAATGTGCAAATTTATGAAATTTTGGTTTTACATTTCACAACCTGTTCTTACTGTTCTCATCAGTCTAATTTCCAGGTGCAGCAAGTAGCTGTTTTTAGCGAGCCTTACCAATCACACATTATGCTTTCTGCACAGCACCAAACGAAAGTCAGATCAAGTTACTGGCTATACATTTTGGGATAATATCATTCTTTTTACTTTCATTCATTCAACCTGCTCATCTGGCTGCTGAAGTGGTGTACCTCACCTTCATCATTTCATTGTAAGTTGAATAAGAAAGGACTTTATGAGCCAAGTTATTCTTCCTCATTTATTTTTATTTAGACATATTTGTCCCCGGTTGTGTTCAACAAACCACATTTTATAACTTAGTGATTAAATTTAGTAAACTTCTTCTGCATAGTTTTGTTGATCCAGTCCAGGTAGTTTGCGACTCTGGTGTAGACTCCATATGTTCCCTGCTGTCCACAGTCAACCCCCCAGCTGACAATCCCTGCAACCCAGAACAGTCCATCTTCACTCAGGGCGAAGGGGCCTCCATTATCACTGTGGCAGGAGTCTTTCCCACCTTCAGGAACTCCAGCACAAAACATGTTATTTGTCAGCTTTGGTACATTTTTCCTTGTCCTCTTCAACAAAGTGATTGAATTATTGCATGTCTCCTGCTCAACCACAGGGAGTTGTACGTACTTCAACTTATTTGGGACAATCCATCGGTTGTCGGCTGTGTCTGTAAGGCCATAGCCAGACACCAGTCTGAAAAAATGTAGAAGAGACAGCTATGGTGAAAAAAGCAAATCAGAGTCGCCTACCTAGAAGATTCACATGTTGGCACAACAAGAGATAAAAGCAAAAAGAAGATTTAAAAGCTGGGTAAAGTTATTGAGTTCACACAAGTAAAAGCAGACAAAATAAATAATGGATAAACTGAATTATGCAGCACTATGAAGTAAACTCTATGAAATGTTCGATTACCCCATCATGCCAGTGACGTATGTGGCACCCTTTGCTGGCAAACATATTGGCATAATGGATGAGTTGAATGTGATTCGGTCTTGCAGTTTGATCAAGGCGATGTCATTGTCGTAATCTAAGTCGTTGGGGTTGTTGTATTTAGGGTGAATGTGGACAGAGGCAGCATACACAGGATACAGCTCACTAACATCAGTTACTCCCATGTTAATCTGTAAATCAACAGCATAGGAGGAAATACAGTATATGTAAATTTTTAAAAAATGAAGGCAATAGGGATGGAGAGAACCTCTAGAGCCACGTACTTGTATAGACTCTTTTGATACTTGCTGTCCATTATGCTTTAAGACATGAGCTGCACTCATAATCCAGCGGTCTGCAATCACCATGCCTCCTGCTCTGTGTCCATCTACTCTCAGTAACACTTGCCAGGGGATGGTTTTTTCTGGTGCTTCCCTGCCTCCAATGATCCTCTGATAGGAAAAGATGAGTTTTGACGGCTTTCCACAAACTGGATGAGACAGACATAAATTAGTTTTACACAGATACAGACTTGTTTTAAATATATTGCGTCTTAGGTATCAAAGGAATTCAATACCAGGTACACATGTTGGAGTGATGGTGTGGTTGGATCTCCACTTTCTGTCGGCTTCACAGGTGAAGCTAACTGAAGAGTGAATGACATTTATTTTTTGTTAAGTTGTATCAGAAATTTATTTTTTTCATTAATTATATTTTTTGAATAATATGTATATAAATATCTCACAATTTACGCCCCCAGGGAGAGAGTAAAAAGGTTCATTGCAGTGATACTGAACAACAGAACCATACTGATTCTGAAAGCCAGACAGGAAGGT
>JAPMOB010146176.1:0-11327 GCA_029875015.1 Lepomis gibbosus
TGCACTGGTGAGTGAAGCTGAGAGAGCCGAGAGATTGATGAGCTTGAGGTTTCTGAATGAGATTGATGAGAGTCCTGTTTATTGTCAGTGATGATTTCATTCAGGATGAGAATTTTGTTGATCGAGTATTGAGCAGGGCCATTTTATGGTGACATTGTTTTGGGATTTATTGGGAGGACGGGGCAGAAGACGGAGGTTGAAGAGATTTACCTGTGAATTTTTGTGATGACATGGTGGAGAAATGCGTTTTGACCACATTGAGGGGATGCAGTTTGGCACTGAGAAGTGGTGAAAATAGGCAGAGTGTGAAGGAAGGGTACTGACACGTGAGGCTGCAAGGGGGAGCTGGTGAGGGTAATTTAACCTGGGGCAGCCATGGTGGGCTGAGAAGAAGACTTCAGGGAATAGTGAGGCAGACTGTACAGCATGTTGTAGGTTGGCTGCTAAATGCGAGCTACCTAATTTGTTTGGTGCACTCCATTTGTCCTATAAAAAGAGAAATGGTTCCAAAACAAATTAAAATTTTCATGGGACAGAGTTGGTAAGGGAGCATTGATAAAAAACGATTTACCACAGTTCAATTTCAGTAAAATCCTTTTTTGTCCTCTCAGATTCCCGACGAGCTGTGTCATTATAGCCAATATGGACAAGCACCCGGTTTATGGGGGATGGGAGTGACTGCAGCAGTTCAGGTAGTTTGCTCAGCAGAGTCGGGACTGTGGCTCCAGGGTGACAGTGTGTGGGTGGTGAAGAAATGTATGACAGTTCCCCAAAACAGATGCAAGTTTCCTTTGTTTCACAGGCCATTCCATTTCTAGATGGAATTTAATAATGAATGCTAATAAGGTATGGTCACAAGTGTATGTCCATCCATATGCTGAAAACATGTTCACTGGTGTCTGTTGTCAAAGGCCATGTGATTTGTGCTGCAACCTAATTTCCCCACGGGGACATTAAAAACAAACAAAACAACGAGATGTGAAGGTGAAAGAGTCATTTTAGCATTTATACAGGATTAAATGTGAGACCATCCCAGTCTATTCAAAATGTTAAAGGCGTTCTTCCGGTTTACCTTAGATCCTTATCTGGATCATCTTCTTCTGATTGTGCCATAATTGCAGTAAAATTGCACAACTGGTTTCATCAGCCGAGCTGCAGGTGACAGGATACTTCCACAAACCTGTATGTATTAAAGGAGAGGAGCCACTGACTCGTCACTGCTTTCATCAGAAGAGCACTTCATCTTTGGAACTTCTTGGCTTCATCAAAAGGTAAGAGATGCTTAACCAAATTATTTCAAGAAAAGAGAATAATAAGATAAGTGGCAGGCCTTTGGTGTGGGAGACCAATGTGTCCCTGAGCGAGACACTAGTAAGTAGCTCGCTTTGGATAAAAAGCATCAGCTAAATGACTAATTATTTAATTATGATTCGACTGTAACTATGGAAGCCTGTAGAGGACGATACTAAAATGATCACGTAAACATGAAAATAACAATATAATTCAACAACAGCATTATGATGTTCTACATATCTATACGTTAGTTGAGTGAAAGTCAAAATCAAAAACAGACAGATTTAAAAACAGAAAAAGAAAAACAAGTCTGTTTCTATATTTTCCATTTTCCAATGCAACATGTGAGGACCCAATTGAAACTGATGGGATTCCTTTTTAGGGCCGAAGAACATGCAAGGAATTCTTATTTCAATCAGACTTTTGGCGGCCTTAAACGTTCTTGAAAACTCAGGAAACTTTGCACAAAATTAAACGTTGGAAAAAATGTACTTATCATATCATGTCATATGGTTATTGCACATGGGCGTGGCAAAATGCCTTGCTAGGGCCCCTACAGAGCAGCCCCGGGGCCACGTTTCTGCAAATTGTCACAGATATATCATGTCAGGACCTACAAAAAAGTCTGTGGGAACAAGGCCCTAAACCCAACAGGAAGTCGGCCATTTTGAATTTCACTAATGATGATTCACAGGTTTAGTACTTTAACTCCTCCTAGAGGGATCAACTTCAAATTTCTGCTGTGCAATTTAAAGGCATGGAGGATAAAAAGTTGTGCTATCTGAGAGTTTTCGTTGAAAATCGATGATTTGCCATGAAACAGGGAGTTGAAGCTTGTGAGTGGCGTCAAAGTTTGATGTATTCCCATGAAACAGGAAGTTGATGTAACTTTACTCTACAAGCTCATGTCTGTGCCAAATTGTCCATGCTTGATAAGGGTTCCTGTTGATCGATCGCCGTCGCTACTGCAGAGCTCTGCTCAGTGCTGTTCTCTACTGTTTTTATTAATTGCGTGTTTGCACCAAACATGACACGGCACCCCCTTTGGTCCGCAGCAACACACCTGTTGCGTTTGAAGTCAAGTGGATGAATAGTTCCTGACATAATCCAAACACACACACACGCAGATTTCCCTGTTTATTAGAGAGATCCACTCATAGTCATAGCACCAACTGCTAGCAACAGGAAGTAAAGTAAAATCATTTGATTTACATGGTATTTTCACAGTGTGGGCCGCACTTCATGTTCTGGTACACAGCATATAATTAGCAGGTGTTATCCAGCGCCACCTATGGGACACAGGAAGTCATAATTCAGAGCTGTATCCTGACCACTCCGCCACAGCCGCAGTACGCTCTGACATGCGTCACGGCACGAGGGCCCATCCACCGCTGCTTGCAGCTTTAATGGTTATTATTATTATTCTCTCCCCACCATGTTTTGTCTGTGTTTCAGAGCGAAAATGGTGGACTATGAAGTGACTGTGTACACTGGGGATTTCTTCAGTGCCAGTAGTTTCAACGATGTCTACATTAAACTGGTGGGCACAGATGGAAGGAGCAAACGCAGTTTGCTCAATAGATTTATATCCTTCTTCGGAACAGTAAGTCTGAAATATCCCTCTGTATGTTTAAATGTAAAACACACTTCCTCAGCTTTGCCCATATGAGATTATTTATTGCCAATTTAGAGAAGCTGATGTAAACCCTCACCAAGTCAGACTCATATGTGCAGCAACAGGTAATGTGCTGCTCTGTAATCTATGGCCACAAAGGTGACCAAGCAAAATAAATCACAATAATGAGCTGCAAATCTTTAGACTTTAATGCAGTGCCGATATATAATTGTGTTTACCCTTCTTCATTAGGTACTTGTATGCTTATAAGTGGGGCGTTCTCTGCACATCTTAAATGTTTTCAAAACATTTCTCTTCTTACTACAGGAGCATCACTGTACTGTGTCCTGCCCAAAATCCCTTGGAGAGCTGGTCCAGATTGAGCTACAAAAAGAGTGTCAATTATTTTTCCTTGATAAAGCCTGGTTCCCTGCCAAGGTGGAAGTGAAATCCTCCTCTGAAGAAAAGACCTACATCTTTCCCATCTACAGCTGGATCACTGACAGTGAGGTGCACTGCTTCAGAGAGGGAAAAGGTTTGTGCTGTTCACTGACCACAGAAGACATAAAAGAAAAGTAACTCCTGGAGTAAATTCATGCCAGCACATAGCAACAATTTCAAACCTTACTGTGGTTCTTTCTTTTAGCTCTGACAGTCTGGAAAGACATCAGTTCTCTTGGCATGTCCAGTCGGGAGCAGGAGCTGAAGCAGCGAGATCAAGAATATTGGTGAGAACCACACATTTGACCTTTATGCACCCAAAACCAACATGTAACCACATTTGTTTTGATAAGCTGCAGATACTGGTATGTAGTGTTGTGTCCGAAACAGGGGCCAAGCTGGGCCAGTAAAGGGCCTGGACCCTACACTGCCAGCGTAATAAACTCAACAAATAATCCTCTGTTAGTTTTCTTCTTTAGTCAATTCTTTGAAGTCAAAAAACTTCACTGGAGACAGTCAAGCGTCAGCACAAACGAGTTTATTCCAAAAAAGGACAGATAAACCCGAGTAACATCCCTGCAGGTCTCAGGATGGAACCAAGTTGTGGTCAGCGAATCATAGCCTTATATTCACCCTAAACTCCACCCCGTAAGTGGATGTTACCGCCCATCTCCACCTACTAAGTCGGTTTCACTCTTTAACTCCACCTACAGAGTTCGCTGACCACTCCTCTCCAATGGTGAATTTCTTATTCTCTGCTGCTATCTAGTGTCCATTCTTACGTACTAATCTATCAATTTAACCCTTTCACTTATGTTAAAGTTTCCACTTTCTTGCTTTTATTTAGCATAATTTGGTCATGATTTGTCCTTCTTTATGTATTTTTTAACAGTTCTGGACTAGAAATTCACCATTATGTTTCAACTTCAGTTTCATATTTTTAAAAATAAGGAATAACATAATCCATAAGTGTATATCATGATTCAACATATCAATATGAACAAATCAAACATGGAATATGCTGTTTTCTTAAAACTCAGTGCAAAGCTTGGTTTTGGAAAGTACCGTACTAGTCAGCAACTTTCCCTATGATCTCATTATTGCGTACGTGCCTCCCCCTCGTCAGATAAGCCCTCCCTACTCCCTTCTTGATAAGGGGATCCGTTCTTATTGGCTACAACACAGTTCGCTCTCATCGGATACAACATAGTTCGCTCTCATTGGCTACAATGTCTTGATTTTGCACATTCCGGCCGAAAAGCTTTCTCTTTTTTCTATATTTCTGCCTGACCAATTTCTCTGCTCGTAGGCACATTAAAGAGGCACAAGTTAATACTGAATAACATGGTAAAACACTGGTAATCACACCCTGTAATGAAAAATAAACTACTAATGATCACATTTTATAACCTACATTGGAAAAATGACATCAGTGGTCAATCCCTTTACTCCAGGAAACCACCTGTCTTTTCCCCAATTACTACAGTAGATGCACTTCTGAGTGATACAGCACCTCTAGACAATATCAAGTAATTGCATAAACCATAATTTGTGATGAACAAAAACACAGCAAAACCATCAAACCAATCAAATAAAATATTCAACATTGCATATGTGATAAACACTCCAAACTATAATATGTGATAAACAAAAAACAATCAAATAAAATATTCGACAGTAGACTCACCAAGGTTCCTTAAACGCTCTGCTCTTCCCTGTTTTTCCTAGTTGGCATGTGTATGCAGAGGGACTACCTCACTGCATAAAGGAAAAAAACCCTTTTCATCTGCCCTGGGAGGTCCAGTTCTCCTACACCAAGGATGCAGATTTCATCTACAATGCAGTCACAGGGTGAAGTCTGATATCTTTATAACTGTGTATCTGCTTACCTACCTGCCTATCAAAACTATTAAAGAGACAACGATAAAGTTTGTACTTGCTTTATTTTCTAGGCTGTTTGGGCTAGAACTGGAGAAATGGGTACATTGGATTTGGAAGTGGACTAGTATTGAAACCATCCGTCAGTTGTATATAAAACACACCAAACAATCAGGTACAGTACCATCATGGCTGTTTAATAGTATACATTCAACTGTGGACATTCAGATATTCAACTGCATTTCATTGCCCAAATTAATTGTCATTCTTGTGGTGGTTTACCACTGAAACCATGAGTGAAGAGACTGTTTCTTTTGATAAGAGCCACTGAATTTTACTGGCACAGCAGAGCAGCATGCAGCGTTGTTGTTTGCCCGCGTCCACATCAACTTGTCTAAACTGTACAGCCCACGTAGGGGACCCCGTACCAGTCGGCTGGTACACGGCTTCCTGCCAGACAAAGTTATCTAGCTCCTCTTTCAAATGTGAAACGTTAGTGTGAAATCTGAAGTTGTAGACAGTCATGTAGTATTCAACAGCAGGTATCGTAGACGGCAGGGTTTAGAGACAGATGGTTGAGAAATGGTTTCTTGTGGCTTTGGATATTATTAAAGAGTGCTGGTACAGGGATAAACTAGATGCGAATATGCTGAATTTAATGTAGTTATTCTGGCAGATTATGTGTAAAGTAAAATACACAAGTTTTTCTATCTCACTCTTTGTTTACAGATGGCTGAAAAAGTTGCACCTTCCAGCAGCAAATTTATTTATTAAGGCATTTTGTAACATAAATTCATTCAAGAAAAGGTTTTATAGCCCACATACACAAGAGCTTTCAATATTGGCTGTTCTAAGTGTATTTTATACAGGAAAAGGGGTCTACCATCCAAATCATTTTCTTCATCAAAATATTGGATTATAAATCGTCTCTGTTTCACTTTAATATCAACTTCGGCTTTGGCCCCAAAAAAACGATATCAGTCTGGCTCTAGAAAGCATAGAATTGTCTGTGTGGTATTAGTTTAAGCAGACTGTATGTGTCTGTTGTTGTGACTTAGATGAAGATCAGATCACATTTTATGACAGAAAACCAGGTAATTCCAGAGGGTTCACATACTTTTTCCAGCGACTGTGTCTAAACAAGTTTTCTGATTTTCCTTTTGAGAAAGCTAGTGTATAATTTCATATAATCAAGACTCTGACAAACAACTGACTTTGAAAGAACTAGAAACAGAGTCCAGTTATGTCCGTGACTCTGAATTCTGTGAAACATATTGTTTCCCATTTTTCTGTTCCACATGCAGCAAACAGATCAGCTAGCAGTAGGAGAGCAATGTTTTCCTGTTCAATGTTTGGAACTCAGTGAAGTTATTCTCGTTCTTATTTTTCCAGAATATGTCAAAAATCACTGGAGGGATGATGCTTTTTTTGGCCAGCAGTTTCTGAATGGCGTCAACCCCATGATGATCCATCGTTGTAAAACTCTGCCCAATAACTTTCCCGTCACTGATAACATGGTCAAAAATCAGGTCGAACTACATGATGAAATGGAGGTACGTGCTGGAAATTAAATGTGAAATAGTATATGAAATATCCATATTGTATTACGATGACTCTGAGGGTCAGAACAAAAGAATATTTCACAAAACACAATGATATTTCAGATTATGGGAAAGGTGGGCCAACACTTTCCTGGTAACAGTTCATTGTCATTTGCGGTTTTTGTTTTGCACTATTCTCAGCTTGCACAAATTTTAAACTGAGTTTGAAAGGAGGGAGGAGGCGACTGAAATAATAAGGGATCATTTAAATTATAGTAACAGTCGCATCCTGAACACATCTAGATGCAAATATTAGCTCACTGTTATAGCGCAACCTACTGGAAAAGGAAGTGAGCAGCCCCCACGCTACATTTTACCAAAGTCCTTATAGGCAAGTCCTTCCACTTGGCCGCCACCTTGGCAACGCCTCCGGGCAGCTAATTAGGACTAACAAGACCAGGCTCCTCTCTGAATGAATGAGGAGAGAGTAGAACTGCACTTTCACTGGTTGCTGGGACATAAACACTACATGAATAGAATCAGCAGGAAAATCTGATAAAAATTGCTGAAAAAGTTTGACGACTTTGCCCCTAAATAAGGTTTAAAAAGCGTTTTTCCTGACCGATTATACTTCTACTACGCATTCATCACTACTACCACACGTGCAGTAGTATAGCAGACCCTTACGTCAGTGGAACGACACGATTGGCTGAAATATGTTTCCCGCTTTGGGACGTGACTACCGCCATCTTTGCCGTTATGGGCTTTCCCCATAGAGTTACACTGAGCATGTGATTGAGTGGCGCGTCTCCTCTATAAAACGTCTCTGATTTTTCCTACATGTACAACATTTTTGTGGCACATCAATCATCCCATGACACACAAAAAAGCCTCATGGACCCATACTCTAAACCCAACAGGAAGTCGGCCATTTTAAAGTGCAATTTCAGTAAATTTTGCCATGTTGAGTCGTTAATCCCCCACTTCAATCGTTTTGGTCCGATGCTCCCTACCAGGTACCCTAAAAGCATCTTCAGTTTAGTGAGGCGCTCCTACAATGGTTGCATCACTGCCTCTCCCCTGCTGACCGTTCATGTTCTTATTAACCTTAGACTCACTGGGGGGGTGAGAGGGATTTCTCCTGGGCTTCCCTTCCTAGTGGGCCTCTACCCAGCCACAGTCACCTCTGGCACACTTTTTATATTTCAATATAGTAAAAAGTTTAGATGAATATGCTAACATAATTATATAAATATACTGACTTACATTTAGCATGAAAATATATGTTTGTCCAGTAATAAAACGTACTGATTACTTATCATTTGCAAAATATATTGAACACCAACTTAGTCATTAACTTTTGGCTTGTTTGTACATAATTATATTTGAAACTGATTTATTACTTAGGTCTTAATTTTTGTTTCTTCAGTTTCACAAAGACAAAGGCTGCCTTTGCTGTTACCTCAGACATAAAGGGATGTTTGTTTGCACGTTATGTCTGTTTGATCCAGATCAAAGCTGTAGACTTAAATAAACCGGGGCGATACAGCTTTAACATGCTGCGTGTATCAAACAGGTATTATGTGGCGCTATCATGGTGAATAGATGACCCACATTTGGCGCTTGGTGAGTGTTCATGTCCAGCACTGCTCGTGTCTGTGGTGTGGGGCACAAAATTGATGATTCGCCATGAAACAGGAAGTTGTTGTAACTTCAGTGTACATGGTCTAATCTGTACCAAACTTTACGTGATTGATAATCACGTAAAGTCACGCCCTAAACACATCTACAAGTCAATGCTCACTCATATTCATAGCGCCACCTACAGGCCACAGGAAGTGACTGCTGTTACACTCTGATGTACTTCTGCTAGCAGGTTGGCCAAATCCACTTTCAAACTGTCTCAGAAAAGCCTTAACACACTGACGACGCCATGTTGTACATGCTTCACAGTGTGTAACACGCTTCATGTACAGGGACATAACCGTAATTAGCAGGTATTCTCTAGCACCACATGGGGCACAGGAAGTGACGTTTAACGTGCTGCATGTGACAGTTGAGAGCTGCGTCATCTGAGTTGTGGCTTCTGCAGTGCGGCCTCGGCTCTTCCCGGTGCGCGTCATATATGGCCTACAGCACCAAGCAACACACTGCAGAGAAGAAGCAGGACTTGTCAAGGAGTAGATTTTTCAATAAAGTCAAAAGTTTAACAGATGCCCAGAGCTTCTCCAGCTGCCTGACAGCGAAACAACCAATTTACAGCAATTTAGAGGGTCTCTTAGGCTGATTAGTACCATTCCACCTTAACACATTCATCGCTCTACTAAAGGCAGGAATCTCTGTCTGTTTGTTTGTGTTTCAATTATGTCAAGAACCTTCACACAGGTATGTTGCTGTGGACATTGACTAGAATGGCCACGATTAGCTGCGGCAGCCGTGCCCTGTGGAAGGTGTTGTGTTTTGTGAAATGTTGATGTTTTTTGAGCCTCAGGGCCACCGTACTGTATGCATGTGAGTCAAACAATTAATCACCCTCACTAAAATTTCAAACAGAAAGGCAACATCTTCCTGTGTGACTACAAGTGTTTGGATGGAGTGGAAGGAAACACCATCCATGGGAAGCAGCAGTACGTGGTGGCTCCGCTGGTCCTTTTACACAAGACACCTGATGATAAGCTGATGCCGATCGCTATTCAGGTGAGATTAGCACTCAAATCTAGCTGATAGTAAACCTGTAAATTAGAATATTAAGATCATCTTTTAAACCATTAGATATAGATTTCCCAGAATTCTCACTGCTAGGATAAGAGTTTATTTCCTCCTGCCTGATCCTGAGCCATGTACCAGTTTGACTGAGAGTCAAAGTCAGGTCAATTTCATTTACATGACACACATCCACTGATGAAAATATGAATTTCCCCCTAAGGAATCCCCATAGGAAACTGTACGGTCACGGTTTGATGTGCGTCTCAGTGTGTTTTCTGTCTTATTTTGAAATTGATTGTGTCTGGTGTTTCTTTCATATCTGCCTGTTTGCTGTTTTACTCTTTTGTTGTTTTTGCTCTTTATGATTTATTAGTGTGAGAGCTGGAGCTATTTTCTCTATCTGCTCCTGCAGCGTTTGTCCTAGAAACTTGGTTTCAACTTCAAATTGTACATCCCGTTCAGAAGATGGGTGCAATTACTTTTATCATGATATCTAAAATGGCTGATTTTATATTAATATTTTTATGTGTTTTAAAATGAATGGGTTCTTCGATTAAGAAACAACTCTCTTCAGACCTTCTCAACTTCAAAAGCTTACTGCTCTGGCATATGTGCAGCTGTTTGGAGTGTGGACACATGATATACATTTTTATGCTCAGTTAAACTAAAAATACCAAAATGGCAAACGCACTTTTCTAGCAACAAAACATCTATTTGTGAGCATGTAAGAAGTCTGATTCAGTAGCTCGGTTGGTGGAGTGTCAGGCTTTATGGACAAACCAAACCAAAATGTTTTGTATATAATTTTATCACGTGATTTTATACCTGTGATTATTTTTAAGGCTGCCTTTTTTTACACCTGGCTGGGGGACTACCGATGAAAATTAGCACTTTTTAGCTAACTCGGGTACATTTACATTGTTTTAATGTTGATTAATGTACACTGTCCTTTCAAAGAAAGGAAGAAGGAAGAAAGACTTATGTTGCCAGACATGGGTTCGATTCCCACCTCGGGTGCCAGTATTAATTGCACACAGCTGTTCTGTGTTTGAACTTAAAGCTGCCAACACAATGTTCAGTTCCCGCTGACTTGTTTTTAAATTTGTATATCTATACGTGACAGTGCACTAGACCTAACAGAAAATATATGGACTACCAAAATAGTGGTGTGCATGGCATTTGTGGTCATCGAGTCCCGTCTGTTGGTGCGAAGTGGTCATTTCATGTCAGTTGAACACATCTATCTGATAAACAAGTTAAAAGTCGGGTGGTTAAGGCTGGACTTCAGAAACGAAGGTTGAGGGATCAAATCCCATCATGAGCGTATTGACCAAAAGGAGTGAAAGTCTTTGGTATATGATAGTTGTTTTATTACCTGTAGGTGACACTACACGACTTGAAACAATGCTAATGGAGCAGCTGTGTTCTAGTTGTCCCTAACGTGTTGCACCTGGTGTTCCTCCCTCCCTGCTCGTTTCTGTCAGCTTAAAAAGTTCTCAGTTCTGTTCAGCCTCTGCCGAATCATTGTCTTGTTAATGTGTGTATTTCATGTCCCGCTCATCTGCCTGTGTCTTCTGGGACGTTTATTCCATATATCACATTATGGATGTTGTTCGCTTCATGGTTTGAGTTTGGCCTTTACATTTTCTGTTTTGATGACCTGGTTTTAAAGTTGTATTTTAGGTTTAAATTCTGGACTATCTAAGGTGAGTTGTGTGCATTGAGTTTTTCTTAAATAAATCAAGAAAACTAGTTCAAAAAAACAATATGGGTAACTACCGTCCAATTTCTATTTTACCATCTCTGTCTAAGGTATTAGAGAGAGTGGTACACATTAGGTTAAGTCTATATCT
>JAPMOB010146194.1:0-11942 GCA_029875015.1 Lepomis gibbosus
AAGTTTTACTTTTTGAATGGAATTACTGAAATAAATCAACTTTTTGATGATATTCTAATTATATGACCAGCACCTGTATAACATTATGTTGTTTTGGCAGCAACAGACTATTTCCATTGAAAAGGTTTTAAAAAACCAAATGTATGAAACCTAGCTGATGAACATACAGATATTTCCCTCAGGAATTAGCGAAGACCCTGTCTATCAAGTTCACTGTTACAACTTTATAAGGTAGAGAAGATAATATGTCAGTGTTGTGTTTATATTTTTTCTGCTGCCTTCAAGTGGCCAAATTAGTTAATGCACGTTTAAGGAAAGGCCTGGATCCTGCCAGTTTTTAACTTAAACTGTGTCTTATTTTCATAAAGATCTGATGATTCCCTCCAAATTAGAATATCTCACATAAAGTTCCTCCCCACATAAAGTTTTTTTCCATGGGCGGTTCACTTCAGCAACACTCTGCCAAAACCAAGCTGTGCTGATAGGGCGACTAGCACACTTTCAACATATGATCAAAGTAAACAACTTTAACTTTGCTGTTGATGCAGTGGTTTCCGGTGACATGAAACTTTAATGGCTGGACAGCAGTTGCAAAGTCTTACCCCTTACCGTCAGCACCATTCACAATGTCTTACATTATTTGCAGTTCAATCTGTGGAGCTCAGTCAACGAACAGGAAAACTGTTGAATAAAATACGATATCTTCGAGGCAAGGCGATGGGTTGGTGCATGTTCATTGTGCTGTAAAAGATTCCTTGCTCTAAGTGTCTAATTACCTCTCCGCTCGCTGCCTCTTTCCCCTCTCTGTCTTCTTTTCCTGACCTCAGGAAAAACAATGAAAAAAAATCAACAGCTCAGTATCCCTTTGCTCCACTTGCCTTTTTTTTAGAATAAAGAGCTGCTTCATCAAATGCCTCACATTTACCATGTCCTCGGGCTCCCTGACTTTAGGAAAACCTTTTGTTTTTGTTTTTCACACCAAATCTACACTCTAAGTATATGCTATTAGTCAAAATCATATGTAATTATTAATGGTTTTTGCTTACGAAAAAGTAAATATGCATCTTACTGTAATTATCAACTGCTTTAACAAACATCAGCCTGAGCACATTATGGTGTATACATAAAATAAAAGATTCACAGCACTGCCCTTCTTATCTAGTCAAAATTTGTAGGTTAAACTCAGGTATCATTCTTTCCATATTGGTTTCATGTATCCATAACCCATCATAGATGAATAATTAATTAACCGTTAACTAAAGCTGTTGATAATTAGTGCACAGTCATTGTACATCCATGGCCTCAGGTTACTTCTCTGAAGACTTCCTGCAGTACCAGCTAAAGACAAAACAACAGTCTGTGGCTATATTTTACAAATTCATGCTTTAGTCTGTAGAAGCAGCTGTGATTCATTTAAGGACCAGATTGTGTAATAGCAAAGTGCAGCGTCACATGCCTTCATAACTTATACATTCCAAGAGATGGCATGTTTGATTGTTTTAATGATTCAGAAATCTGTCACGTGTTAAAGGTACTTGTCTCACATACTGTACCACAAGACATTTTGATTTTAAATAGTCTCTCATTTCTAAACTAATCACCTACCAAAACTTAACTATATTAGTAATTGATTGCAAAAAGAGCTTCTGTATGTGCTTGTAAAACACTTCCTAAATATTAATGAAAAGCCTTACTTCATGTATCATGTACTTCTGCCTATATTGTCCATTAAACCCACGTTTTGTGCTACACTCAGGATCATCAAAAATGCTTTGTTCTAATGAAGAATACAGAAATACCTCATTACTCTAAACTCTATGTATTTTCAACTAACAGAATGGCTCATGTATGCTGATAAGCATAAAACAATAAAAACACACTATTACATAATAAGCCACCCCCGGTGGGAAGATGTGAAAATGCAGAGTTTCTTTCCTGTAAAGCATTGTTTCTAGTTTAAAAGGATAATCTGCCCAGAAGCAAGAACGAACTCTTTACATCCACTTTTCCATCTTGCTCAGAGTCACACTCAAAAGTTGCAGGTGTCACTTTACATTAACAGCTACATAATACACTATCCTATTTCTAGTTTGCAAGAAGGTGTGACTGCCTGTATATAACATAGACACACGTGGCCATTGGTCACACAATGGCAAACATTTTCACGTATCCTAGTTTAAGTTTTAAGGGGACTAATTTATTCATTCGCTTTCTCAGTTCAGCCACCCTGTTGCTCTTTCCATTTCAGTCTATTGTGGTTGTTGCGTGGCAGAAAGCTGTTTTGTCCATATCCGCTTTCAGCCTTTGTTGTTGACTAAGACACAATGATCCTTGTTTTTCCATCTCTAAAGATTTAAGCAAAAGCTGTACATGGCTCTAGTCACTGCAACAAATGCAATATTCTCAATCTTTGTTGCCATGGTTGTATAACATCCTCAAATACACAGCCAATGATATTTGTGTCTGTCTTGTTGCCTGGAGGTTGCTGCTTTGTTCTTGCCTTCTTTCCTAAATCTGTGTTAAGTGTTGTCAGGCTTTGCTTGTAGTGACAAAATGCTGTCACTTGTAAAGGATTTTACAGTTGCATTCCTTTCTACAGTACAGTAAGTTGGAAAAAGTTATTTGTTAAATTTACTGAGTTGATCTTAGAATGGACAGTCATCAAACATACAACAACCTGACTGGACAACTCTAACACTGACCCAGATCCAAACATTATCCTGCTAACTCATCTAATTGTTAAAATAATCACATGATGTAGGCAGCACTCAGAGAGTATATTAACTATCTTAATTTTAAAGATCACAAAGATCAGTACTACTGTCATGGGTCTGTTAAATAGCCAGCAGCCAATTAGCATAAAAATTGGAAACAGCTAGCCTAGCTGTGTCCAAATGTAATCTAAAAGATGACAAACAATTAAAAAAAACAAATATTCAGTAGGTTACCATCTATGACATTAATATAACATATTCTGGCCTGCACCAAAAACTAACATCTGTCAATGTCTCGTTCCACCACATTTACCTAATGCTGTTCACCTATTTAAATATCCTGCTAACAAGTCAAACATGTCTGATGATGACAAAATCTCCTTGACAGAACAAATATTCAATACATTAAATAGAGTGCACTTGATTGTTTAAAGGATTAAAAGATAAAAGATTAATGAATTAAACAAAAAAGTATTCTAATTTAATGTGTGGTAAGATTATGCGCCAACACAACATTAACAATGGGGATAACACCAGTATTAGACAGGGTTTAAAAAAATATATATAAATACTGGCAATGGCTGCCATCTGACAGAAATAAAAGGGAAGAGGGAGGCAGCACAAAAAGGAAGAGGGGGAGGAAGAATGGATGGGGATGGAGAGAAAGGAGCCAGTGTAGTGATCTTTCATCATAATCCTGTTCCTGTTGAATAATTTAAGTATCTCCTTGCAGACATTAATTTCCTATCATCTACTTTGCCTCTAATTCACTAGGAGAATTAATGAGGATTGACATGGCCGCTCTTTCTTGTGCCGTGAAAGCCAACATGGAGCTGTTGATAAGCGGGACGTGGTGGTGGAACAATGGGCAGCTGGTTATAGCCTAATCGTTTACTTTACATTCTGTCCGAGCTTTCATTAGCTTCCAAGAAAATGGGGCATGAAAATATATGAAATGATGTTAATTATCTACAGTGAAAATGAATATCAAAATTATCAAAGCACTACAGATATGCATTTCCATTTTTAGAAAAAGTCAGTTTACTCTAAAGTGAATTACCATCTTCCTCAGTGTGCATTATCTTTGAAAGGTCACCTCTATGCAATGTAGTGGACATGTCGAGGACAAAGCCATGCAACTGATAGGCCACCTGTTTTAAAGATTGATAGCTCTCTGCTGCTATCAATGATCCGCCCATGTGCCTCTTAGCATTCTGTAGATCTTCATTGTTTTTCTTCAAGGACATCAAGGGTATACTGCACCATATAAAATGACATTTCTGAATCATAGAAAGAGAGATGCATCGGACAGCTCTTAGAGCTCGTCATCTTAGGCTGGAAGGAAAGGAACATCGCTGGGAGTGGGGGCTGAGGCTTCAAAGATCTGTCGTGTTCCTGGCTGACTTTAATGGCTGAGCGAGAGAACAGAGCTGCAGTGACTGACATTAACATCGTAGAAAGCCAGAGACATTTTTAAAAGAGATGAAAAACTAAGGATGTAAATGTCTAGATGTAGAATGGTGAAGGGGAATTACCCTTGTTTTTTATTGAATGTTTTTGTGAATGGACAACCACCGTAGCGGTTCCTTGCTTTCTTGTGTGTAGACTTTTCTCTTCTAATAGCAGACATCTTTTTACTGTCAGTGAAACTTGAGACTATTTCTGGCATTTCTCCCCTGCTTTAGCTGGGGATGTCTCCTACACTTTTTGAAGTAATTCAAATCCTTCCAAGTGAAAAACAATATCTGTGCAAGATATGAAGTCAACAATACTCTTGGCACTTGTGATAGCAATTTAATTGAAATGTCAGTCGAGAGACAGGGATTCCAAATCCACAGACTCTGTATTTTTGTCTCTCCTGTGTCCTCATCTTCTTCTCTTCCCTTCTGTTCTGTATCTTCTCTTCCTTCTGTCTCTTTCTCTCTTTCTCATGTCTGAAGTAACAACTTCATCTTTCAGCCATAGCCGAGGACGGGGGTGAGCCATGCATCAGGTGACACACGCAATGCCGCACTCATTTGACCCATCACCCGGACAATGGAGGTTGACCCTGAGCTGCTCCTCCAATTAATCACCTAACCTTCTCCTCACACCACCAGCTGCCCTCCCTCCCCCTTCTCTCTGCATCCTACCAACCCACCTTCCCATCCGAGTTGACCCAAGGCGGACGAAAACCTCTGCTGCTTCCCCTGCGTATGAGAGTCGAGACAGTGGTCCACCATTTCGCATGACTGCCAGTATAAATCTGACGGAAGTAATTACCCATCACCCTCTGGGGGCCATGAGCAGGCTTCCCGCCCCCTCTTCAACTTCAACGTAGTTCAACCTTATTATACTCAGCTGGGAGGAGAATTGCGGTGCATGAGCGGAGAGAGTCGTATTTAGAGTTAATTGCCTCTGGCAGGTGAGGACATCAGTTCCACCGTGTGCCCAGGCAGATGGCTCACTGGAGGCAGGTTCAATCAACTTATTGTAAAGTTCTGATAGGGCTTCGGGGAGACCTTGACCTAGGGGTGAGGTTGAGGGACATGAGAAAGGCTGAACGGCTAAAAATCTGCACGGGGCGTAATTTATTTTGTATGCGTCCAAATTTTCTGCATGTGCTAAATCACCCTTTTAGACATTACTGCACCTCTAAACATCATGTAAAGTGTGTGTGCAGACGTTTTGGAATTCACAACGCATACACACATCTCACAAAAGTATGCATAAACACATGCAGGTATAAAGCAAGGCCCCGCTCAAGCACATGCCCTTGCAGTTGCCTTGAGCTGTGGCCTTTATTGCTGAGGGAATTGGGAGAGATGTAAATAAAGTTGTAGGCCGAGGTGAAATTACTTTGCTGGCAAAAACAAAAGGTAAGGAAGCCAATACAGAGAGAGGCCAAACACAGATACTTTACAAGCCAGAGGTGATAGTCAACCAGTCAACACACACAACTATCAGATGCCACACATGAAGAAAAATTTTAAAAATTGACTTGCAAGATTTATTTTTGCATGGCTTATCAGCGGTCTTTAGCTACCAAAGACAAACGTATAAAAAACAGTCCAAAGCTAGACATTTTCACAAGATGTGAAACAAGATAAAGTAGGAGGAAGAGGCGGAGAGGGGTGAGATGGATGGAGCCTACTTCAGAGAGCAGAGGGAGAGTGATGACAGGTCAGGTATGCCCATAGGGCTTGTGTCAGTGAATAATCTTCACATTAGGGTTGACTCATTTAAATAATATGGATCACTTAGCAGATACAATGTTGCTATCCAGAATACTAAACCCTTAGCTGCCTTTAAACAAAGTTAGATTTGCAAATAAAGCCACAATTAATTTAATTCATGTATTTGATGTTTAATTGCCCAAACACAACAGTGTTCCAAAATTGACATGCTATGGTTGAAACAGTGAATATTTAATTGTAAATTGTAGCATTTAAGGGTGAAATATATTTGAACAGTCTTAAGTAAGGTTGTAAGACTAGTAGTAAGCATTAACATGTTACTGAGGCACAATATTACTACCCAGTTACTCAGTAATGCGTTACTGTAATGTTACTTTTCCCATTAAGTAGTAGTATAAGGGATTACTATTAAAACAGTAATAATATTACAGTTACTACTACAACTACTACTTTACTCCCTGTATCAGAACGCCACTTGTTTTGTTGTCCTTGACACTTATGCGCGTTTGTGCGGCAGGTCAGGGGGGCAGTTCAAGTAAAGAAGCGAGAAGACCTCATGTTGTGGGCTGCTAGCCGCAAAATGTAGAGGGAAGAATGGAGAACGAGGGAGATAGGCTTCTTTCCACAGCTGTAAGTGTTGCCATTATTGTATCACAGTCTAAGATGCAAAGAACATTGTCCTCCGTTGTAAACTTTGTGCAACCAAGCAATGTTATTATGTTTTGTTAAGCACTGAATACTTCTCTTATTAATACATTACAGCGAAAAACAGACATTTTCTCATTACCAGTGTTGGGCAAGTTCTTGAACATTGTAATCAATTACTCATAACACATTACCCACTGAAAAAAGTATTACATTATTTTACAGATCATTCATCAACCCAGCTCAGTCTAAGGTGCCTTTAAACAACTCCACACAATTGCCCACATCCACGTATGACACATCCTGTATTTACGTGTATAATGAGAAATTATGGTTTAACAAGCACCCAGCTTACAATTTGGAGGTATTAACGTCATCAACAGCTAGCTTAACGTTATGGTGACTACATGCAATAGCACTGTAGAAGTCACAATGAAGCTGTGAGGTTCATACATCCTCCAACTCTGAACAAAACCATCTGATTCCTTAATTTACCAACACCAGGTAGCTAACCACCAGCTAGCTGGTGTTGGCAAGTCATGTTTTGTATATACAACAACATTAGAGGCACATTTTTTCTCAGGTAAGATGGCAATACAATACGAACGCAACGTTAGTCTGAATAAAAAGTGAAATGAAATGGCAATTAAGGCTGATCATCAGGATAACTGATTAGTATGATGATCAAATTACTTAATTTATTACTAGACATGAAAATTACTAAATCAATTGCATTATTTCAAAACACTATAACTTAGGTTAGCAACACTGCTCCGCTACATAAAAGAGAGAAAACCTATATGGCCTTTGAGTTTGAAGCTGACAGTACAGTTAAAGACATGGTACCACAGATGAGATTATGTTTAAGTGGTTGCTGCTTTAAAGTAACAAACTGTAGTGTTTTGGGTTTTCAATTGGGTTTCTTGGGCTTACTGCAACCGTGAGGGAAGCATTGACTTTGCTGATGTTGGGAGAAACTTTTTGCTAAGCATATACAAGTTTTGAGTTTTCTCACTGACAAGCACTTAGAGCAACTTTGCTTTGGGAAAAGTCCTTTTGTTTAGTGTGATGTCGATCACAGTACTGTGATATCGATCCTGCATCCATTGGTTTAGATGAAACATGTAATGCCTCTAAACAGCTGGCAGCTCTGCCTTCTCTCTGACAGGAAATCCGTCACAGAACGTGATGGTCTCTCATTCCTCACTGAGACACTCAAAGTCAGCCCCCCCCCCTCTCGCAGATTACACATTCAATCCACTTTGGATCTCTCTATTCGTCATGTGAGAGTTGTTGTGGTGTTGACTGCGCTGTGTTGTGGTGATGCAGTTGATAAACGCCAACGGGGCCCACTGCTAAACCTCATTTTAGCGAAACCATAAGAGCTGAACAGCCATACATGACTGAAACCTCACCTTGACTTTGATCTGTCACTATAGGAGCAAACAGCAGTTGAGCTGATGTTGCTCACAGAAACAGCAAGTGAGAGTTTGAGGGATGATTGAGGTGGCATTATACTCATCAGGCACAATGACAGCTCTGGTGGATTGGATTTGTCTCCTATTTTCCCAGCCATAACTCATTCAACTGAGCCCCAGTAGACGGAGAGAAAACGAGTGTCGTTTCAGTGGGTTATTGAATTGTTTTTGTTCTCTTATTTTAGTACAAATGAATTCAGTTCATATTTGAGTGCAATGCTTTTAGCTCAAGCTGTACAATGAATGTGTCAAATGAAGTGTGTTACACAAGCTCCTTGGCCTTGGGAGAACTGTGCTGCTTTTACTGAGCAATCGTGTGTGTGTGTGTGTGTGTGTGTGTGTGTTTATGTTTATGAGTGTACACACATTAGAGAGAGAGAGAGTTAATATGGTCTCTGTGTGTTTTCACATATGCACTGTATGTGTGCAGGTACTGATGTGCATTAGTAGGCAAGCAATAGGGATCCAAACTGCTTTCACAGATGTGAGAGTATTAAAAGTTGGGTTGCCACAGCAACTGTGATGGCACCTATAAATCACATTAATGGTGCCTCTCATTGTGCCTCCATCTTGATCAAATTCAGGTACTGAAAAAATGACAGGGCCCTGCCCACAGTGTAGCATGAGCTGTCAGAGGAAAAGGATTAAAAACGGCAAGTTTCTGTGACAAGTCGGTAGTTCCATGTGCGTTTACTGTCACCACCATAACAATATCTCTCTCTTTAGATGCTGCCCATCACTGCAGATGTGTTAAGAGGGGACCAGTAAGATAAAGAGTGCAAATTCACAGGTGCTCTCATTGCTGCTGATAATGTGCGTAAACAACACTGACAAATGAAATAAAAATGTCGACAAATGGCACAGCATAAAGTATGGATCACACTTCAACCATCTTACCTAACTGGCAATGAGAAAACATACTCGTGTTAACAGTCCTTTTACAGAACCCACAAATATAAATATGTACATGTTTAACCTGTATTAATTGATTATTTTTGGCCACATGCAACTGACATATCATGACGTTACATAGTTGATGTGGCTAACATGTTAGCAAAGAGCTATTTATGCATCCAATAGACAGTTAGCAGCATTGGCATTAATTTGCAGTCCCTGACAGAAAAGTTTAATATTCAGTCTCTTTTAGATCTGTTTTTGGTCCCTGCCTACTGCTGCTGGAAAGAAGGTTTATTAGCGTGGGGAGACTGAAGTGAAATAATGAAGTTGCCAAAATCAAACGAACACCAAAACAAAGAGGCGAAACATGCTAAAACGCTCTGTAGGGCTGAGGGGAACTGCAGAATTGGGTGATAATTTTCTGTGGGATCATCACTACAGGAGTCATCTCTCACATTACACACAGTAAATTCCTACATATAAAATATAATAATAATTTTGAGTAGTGCAGCTTTAAAAACCAGGGTCCAAAAATATAAAATATAGTCAAAGAAGCCCAATCACAAATCCATATCCTTCAGTCGTTTAGTTACTGTTCTGCTCCCATAAGGGCTCGTGGTAATGTTCTCATTGAATTTAGAGGGAGAGAGCTAAAATTAAATTGTCAATTTAAAGTGAGACAAGAAAAGCCGCAGAAGCATTTCTCTTCCACCTCATTCTTCACAGCCCTTCACAGCTGTTTCACAGAGACAGCAGTAAAGCTTGTAAGATACACATCTACACATCTGCACACAACACACCTTGCATGCTGCTGTAAAATATCCACTATTGAATTTGTAGATTGTTACTTTAGCCACAAATGCTTTAAAGGCAACATATCTCTAATATAATCAGTAAATATGGTGTATACTGTATTTTATCTATATCATATTCTTGCTGCAGTAATAACGAAATTCACCCTCAGAGATCAATAGAGCTCATCGTATCTTCCTCCTTTACCAGCAGCAAAAATGTCTTCCACAGCCATTGATGCAGCCCCTCCCTTTCTGAGTCTTTGTACCGGGAATATTGGCGCAATCATGTGGTGTCTGAGTAAACAGAGAAATAATTTTCTGAATGGGAAAATTCATGTGAACGGCGAAGAAAGTTGTGGTACACAAGTTGCTGAGTTGTTGATGTCATGCACGTAGAAACATGGTGGACAACATGGTTGATGAACTTTTGATTAATGGTGCGAAATCACGTATTTCATACACATTTTTTGCTAACATGTCACTTGTAATATGGTATTAGGTTATAATGGTTACTTAGTTGTCTATGTAGAGCGACCAAGATATCTGTGTTTATACATTCTGATCATGCTAATCCAGCACAGCTTTGTGGTAGCGTCCGTGTTGTTTCCACATTCCGTCTTAAAAGCACGTAAACACACCGAAGTCGGAAGAACGACTTCACAACTCGGGAAATGGGACCATCCAAAGAGCACGTCAATGCACAGTATGTTGTGCTATAATTTCTGTCAAACTGTGAGATGCAGTTCCGCAATTGTTCGACATTCAATTAAAGTTGTGTCTGAGATATCAGCAGGCAAACTGTTTGCAGCCTAATTAAGATAATAAGTGAAAACACCAAAATGCAGTGGTGAGAGGCACTAGTTTTGTGAAAAATCTGATCAGTGTTGTCTGACAAACCTAAACACAAACAGAAGGAAACCCACAGTTTATAGTATGATGAGAAGTCAGCAACACTGTTTATGTCTGTCTTTGTCCTTGTTTCCTATTTTATCCCTAAGAATCTGCTATTGTTCCCTCCGATTCCATTAATTCTGTCAACACTTATTATCATTGCCACTGCGCAGGTGACTCTATTTGACTAAACGCGGTTAAGAGAGAAAAGCCTTTACAAACAATCTACTAGACTGGGATAAGGATCAGTAACTGTGAAGTGTCCTTTTATTCTAACGGTCTTCATTTTCACTGTGACACTCCCTGGTGAATGCTCACTCTCGTAAAACACACACATACACACACGAACAGAGCCATGTACCGTGAACTCCCTCTGACATGAAGGGGGCAGCTGCACTGAGGCATGACCAGGGTTAGAGGGCATGAATCAAGATCACCATAAACAGAAATAAAAACAATAAATACTTAGCTATCATAGAGGCCAAGTGATTTATTCTACACATTCACCTCGCTGGCTGAACAGCGGCCCCCAAGAAATCAATATGTAATTATAGACATCCTACCCTGGGCCGTTCCTCTCCCAGCATCTACCTCCCACCACCTGCCCCGCACCAACAAGCACCGCACTCAAAACAAATGCCAGAACAGCACTGGGCCCAGAAACAAGACGAACAAGAAATAAAAGACTTCTCCCTGGTGAGCACAACCTTGTGTTTTAGTGTATTTACTCTCTGTACATGCACAGTGTTGTGACTTAGAGCTGTTTTGCATTTTTGTTTCTTTTGGATTTGCTTCAACTTTATGCACACTTCATTTTATATGCATAAAGCTATGTTGGGTTGGAAGCCTAATGCCACAAAAAGAGTTGTAGACATAACTTGTCAAAATAATAAATTATTCCGAATTTTTTAAGTCAAAGTTTAAAGAAATAGTTTGACAGTAGCTTAGCAGAATGACTGCAGCTGGCCTTGCCTGATTAATTTTTTAAATCTAGATTAATCTCACTGTAATCTTGAAATTAATCTAGATTAATCTAGATTAAAATGGCACATTTGAATTCTGCCGAAGTCATTCAGAATGTGTGTGCAAACTGGTTTCAAGACTACAAACTCCTTGAGAAAGTTGTTCTATGATAATTGGTGATGAAAATAACTCATGTTCAATAAGATGGCTGTCGGGGTATCAACAGTTACTGAAAGCTGTAGTTTAGGCTATAGCCTACTGTTTATTAGCACTTCTGTGTACTTGTGACTCATATAAATGTTCATACACAAACTGCTGTCCAACAGCTGTCTGTGGACGTGTTGCTACAGTTAGTGTGAGTAAATACCGCACAATGCGTTTTTT
>JAPMOB010146200.1:0-32421 GCA_029875015.1 Lepomis gibbosus
TGTCCTTGAGGGTGTGCATTCATCTCTATCGTTTTATGTTTTATTTGTGGAACGTCATATTTTTGCATATTTGAAGAACTTTAACCATCCACACAGGGTCTGACTTGAAATTTAATGATGCCGTTATGATGTGTTTTGCACAGAGCTGTAGCCAGATTTGAGCAATACTGCTATCCCAATTCCACCCCACCCCTCTGGACAACACCAAAAAAGTACATAAAATGATCTCATTAAAGAGGTTTTTCTACATTATATTGATTCAATCAACTATCAGATTATGTTCTGTAAAGTTTATTTCGCTACATGCTGATTAAAAGACCTCTCTGCCCTGGCAAAATACTATACAGTATTATATATTGAATTTTTTATTTTATTTTATTTTGCTTTGAATTAGTAGCCTACATTTAAATGATATGAAGTATATGAAGAATCAACCTTTAAAACACCACAACTTTCAATTGTTGGACACTAAAATGCCCTGTGTGTCCTTTCTGCTATGGGCAACTGCAGCTGCTGCCCTGGTTTAATGTAAGAATGTTTTATGATGAAAAGCTGTATGAAAGGAGAATGAAGACCGTTATTTCAGAGGAAACTCTGCTGCCAGAGAGGATGTAGCAACTCACATTGTTAGTGAGTGAGATCATCCATGTTCTCCAGATATAAACCTGCTCGTCTTGCTGGGCCCAAACACCCTTAGAGGAGACGATCCAAGAAAATCCTACTGTTTGGATGAAGGGCCTTCACTCTCACAGTTCTGGCTGTGAGGCTCTGTAAAGGTCTACCAGTGTCCCTTGTGTTTCAAAATCCAAAAACCAGCTCGTCTGTCAATGGTTAAAGTGAGTGCAAATCTCTGGCAGATTCTGAAACATGGTCAGCACTGAGTCGACTCTAACCTTTACTCTGTTTCTGTTATCAGACTGAGAGATAGGTAGTTTGACTCTTCAGGCATTAAGTTATTTTAACTGCCGAATGCATGGAATTAGCAACACATACAAAAAGTCTTAGTTCATCCTAACTTTGCTCATACAAAGGTGTGAAAAGTTGGAACAAAGTATCCAAATGGGTGCAAATTATTACCTACGTGCAACAACACAGAACCACCGGTTTTCCTTTTCCTCTTCAGAGTGATAGAGCTATGAATATATCTGCTGATAGCTATCAGTTTAAACAAAAGCTCTTTACAGTGCAGTGCGGCATGCAAATAATTTAAATGATATGAGATGCTGTACTATCAAGATCTATACTATAAAGATCTGGCCGAGCATTGCATAGTCAGTTCATAGCCTAAAATTGAGATTAAAAGTTTGAGGTTAACAAAAGAGAAACGCAAAAACAATCTTTACTCCCTTATCTAATTATTTTTTTTAAATCTTATAACAGATTCAATTATGGCAATCTTTACAGTTACATAATCCATTTGAAATTTAAAGTTGCTATAATCTTTTTTTTAAATATTAACAATGGATCACATGCCTACTTAATTGAACAAAGTCGCTCATACTGATGAACTCACAAAGAAGTATCAACCGATACTGCAGTTCCCCTCAGCTTGTTAGCGTCTTTCAGCTCATTGTTTTGGGTTTTTTCGGCCACAACTTTACGGTTTTGGTTCATTCTTACTGCTCTCTCCAGCATAATTTCCAGCAACAGGCACCTGTTTTTGATGAAAAAGCTCTAAAAACTGGATATATGCTACATGTCCAGCATAAAACAGCAGACGGACACAGTTAGCAAGCTAAAGAGCCAAATTGAGCTAAAAGAAGAGAAAATACTGGACTGGATTCATCAGGTGAACACAATCACAACCTTAAGGGAATTCTAATGTTGCTCTGTGTCTGCTGGATCTGTAAATAGGAAAATGTTTGCTATTACATTTGACATATCAACGAATACATGCATGATATTAACTTAAAAGATGATGTCATGCACCTATGTCAGATATGTCTATGCGTTACAGGGACACTTTTTATCTAAGGACACCTTTAAAACCCAAAGTCCCTTTAAAATACTGGTTGTGTCACATGATGTGTAAAGGTGGTTTTCCCTCTTTGAATTCATCTGTCAGCTTTAACCACCCATATGCACCTTAAACTCAAGCTACTGAGGTGTGGAAAAGTAAAACAGACCCACAGCATTTAGCAGTAAGTTTGGTATTAAATGGTTGGATTGTTTTGTCTGTCCTCGACCAAACTGTGTGGTAATAGATGGTGGAGATAAAAAAAAATACCATCCATAACTTTGTGTTCTGATATTAATCTACAAGTTCCTTGTTTCTTGTTTTCTTCATTGTAGAGTGACTGTGAGATTGATTTTACCCTTGATGGAGTGCTATGCTCTGCTATGCTGGCTAGCTGCCCTTGTCTCCGTATATTTATTCCAAACAAACAAGCTGGTCAGCTTCTGCTGCCGGAAATGTAAACTGTGGCAGCCTTCATAGCCCAGAGAGGATTGTCAGGGAAGACTGTGTGGAGTATTACTGGATATTGGCTGAATAACTACATGTTTAATCACTTCATTTGAGCAGGTTTAAATGTGAGAATAAATAGGATTAATATGGGTAACCTATATAGCCTTGTTCATACCTATGATATCTCATCCTCCAATATACTCTGTTACTCTGTGCTCTTCACATGAACTTGAATACATTAGATAATTTTTACAAGCAACAGAAAAACCAGCTCAAGGCCCAGTTTCTCTCCTGTGACACACACTTCCTGCATTTGTTTGAGAGACTTGCTGCTCTGGTGATATCTTAAGTCAAGGCTGAAAATCCACATGTACTCTTATTTCCACGTTTATTTTTTGTTCGGGACTCTTAAAGAAGAGAGCTCCCTTTATTATTTTACATAAAGGTTCATTTTCACAAGGAGTCACTTGATGGTCTCAGTTTGGCCGTGGAGATGTGTGTAAAAACTGGGGGTGTGGTGTTTGAAAGACGTGGCCATTTAACAGTGTTTTTTGACCTTGACAGCATGGATGTATAAGAACTGGATACTAGATGACAAGATGGTTTCTATTCATTTAAATGAAAATTGCTTGGCAAGTGCATAAGCCAAAAAAGCTTTCTGCTAGGTCTGCTCAGTCTCACTCAGGCCATAGGCTTTATAATGGGAGGATACCACACATTTAAAAATAGCTTATCTAGTACACCACTTTGGTCAAATGTCATCTTGTCCTCTTCAGGATGAAATGTAATAACTTATGTAATTACCTTAAACTTTCATCTAACGACATCATCGGGTCATTGGTCAAAAACTAATGACACAACTTCAGAGTCAGCTATGCATCGTTTAGCAAATGCTAGCATGCTAACTTAAGATTAGCATGCTAATATTAGCATCTAGCTGAAAGTCCCATTGTGCCAAGTCTTGTTATAACCTTTTAAATTTAGAGAGGAACATGAGATACAAATACAAGAACAGGAGAACTAAGATAAAGTTGTCAAATAAACACGTAGATCACAATACGATTTAGGTGCAGTCACCTCTTAGTATTGAAACAATAAGGACAGATTTTCCCCCTGTATTTTTCCCCCTTGTGTTTTTGTTGTTGAAGGGTAATTCTCCCCATGGAGCGTAGATAATTATCAGTCTACGAAAAGGTCTATAGTGCAGCCAGATGCAGCCATGAAGATCTTCTGTAGATGTAGAATAGATAGCAATTTTACATTAACCTTATTTCAGTGAGTAAATCAATAGAAGTACTCTGAGTTTCTCAAACTTGTAGCCACCTCCTCCTTGATTTCCATTTCTGTTGTTTTGATGACAGCAAATTATGATTATTTTCATTATTGATTTGTCTGCTTATTTTCTGCAATAATTGATTCATTGTTTGGACTAGCTGACATATTAAGACAAAGATATTCAGTTTCCTATAGTAGATGACTAAGAAAAACAGCAAAATAGAAACCAGTTAATTTCCTGTAGACCAGTTGTTTCAGTTGTAGTTGTTTCTGGCTGGTAATTATTTGTGATGACATTTGCTAGAATTATAAGTGAGTGATTTCTTGCTGCCACGCTCTGCCTGAAGTCACTTTACCACCACTCCTGCTGCGGTGACAAAGTGCCTTTTCTCTCATGTGCATGTGAAGTGAGGTTTCTTTGTCGTTAAGCGGTCTAAATAATCACATATATACCCTCCAGCTGATAACGGTGGTCCTCCCAAAACCCTCCACTGGTAATGCATTGACCCCGTTGTTGGTGAGTTAGCACATTCCTGCCTCCCAACTGTCGAGCAGCTTTCAGCTCTATTGTGGTGGGTGAGGAAGTCTGATGTTACGACCAAACGCACTCCCTCTTTTGCTGTCTCTCCCTGTCTGCTTCGCATGTACGTCTTTAGGAAAAGACAGGCCTTGTTTATGTCAACCACATATGCTTTTATGTTCGGGCAGCGTCACCAAGTCCATACGAGTTTTTAGGAAGTGACCAGCAATTAGTCTCCAGGAGCAGATGTTGTCATGTCACAGTCTGCCAATTAGACACACAGCAGGAATTAAACCCTAGATGAAAATAGTCATAGAGGGGTAATTTCTACTAATTACAGTGAAATTAAACACTTTTACATTATTTTAAGGACCTTCTCCAAGCCTTTCACGGTCATACTGTATTCTGTCGTACATACAGCATGTGTACTTTTGTGTTTTTGCAAATGAAAATTAGCTTTATGGTTAAAGCTGGCATATTGTCATGTACTTGACAAGTAAAGGTCTTTTTACTTATACTTACATCAGATTCAAGGGGGTATACAGTCTACATGGTTAAACTAGACAACCTGCTTGTTGAACTAGGCTACAGCTACACCTTCGAGTAATGTTTGTTTTACTTTCATCTGCCAATAAACGGCGCAGCCTTCATGTGAAAGTCATAGTAGCATCTGTTTCCTCCCCAACAGCCGAACACGGAACTCCTGATCTCCAGTGACCTGTGTCACCATGCCAACTCCCACAATCCTCACAGCAACCAGGAGTCCTCAGAGAAGTTGCTAGATTTACAAGCCCATTTACATCTGTGTGAGCCTACATAAAGTGTGTTCCCTGCAGTACTGAGAGAGAGACCAGGAGGCAGGTAGGGCTGCCTGAGAAAGAGGCAGGGGATGCCATTGTAGTATTAGGGGATGATTAAGTGACATTTTCCGCTCTGTGTTTTACTGTACTTTCTGTTTCAGAGATGGTCTCCCAACAGGCCCTGCTGATTTTCATGTTGCTGGTGAAGACGGGACTTGTGGGAGGATGTGTGTGTCCAGCAGCCACCGTCTTGTCCCAGTTTCCCTCTGAGGTTCCTGCTGACATGTGTTGCTTGAACTACTCTGGCTCTGCTTTTAGCCATGTGCGCTGGTCTGTGTTTACTAATGAGACAAACATAGAGACACTTGATCTGTCCTTCTGTAATATTAGTTCTATTGAAATGAATGGCAAAGAGGTCTCTACCTTGCAGAAGGTTTACTTAAGTCATAATAGACTAACAACGTTGCCAAGGGAGTTTCTGGCCAGCCAGCTCAGCCTGACGGAGGTGGATCTGAGTATGAACCTGATTCAGGAGCTTCCTGAGGGCTTCCTTCAGGACTCTGACAACCTCCAGAAGCTGGATCTGCAGGGAAACCAGCTACGCTTCCTCCCAGGCTCTGTACTGCAGAAGCCCAGTCTGCAATGGCTGGAGCTGGATGGGAACCCCTGGGACTGCTCCTGTTTGTTACTGGAAGGCCTGGAGGAAGGCAGGAAGGTTAATAGGACCACTAAGCTGCAGGATCTTATGGGGAACTTGACCTGCGTCTCTCCCAGACACCTTGCCGGCAGGACTGTCTGGTCGATGAGGCTTAACGATGTGTGCCGCCCGGCTGGTCTCACTGCCCTCTTTATAGTGCTCCCTCTTCTCATCCTCTCTGCCTTGGTGCTCTGCTGGTGTTGTGGGAGGAAGAAGAAAGAAACACCTGTAAGCACCCCCAAAAAGAGAGCTACTAGCTCCAGCTGCAATGGCCAGAAGCATCATAGAAAGCAGCAACCTGCAGCCACTGAGCAGAATAAAGCTGGACACTGTGGCAATGAGGGGATCCTGAAGAACCACCTGCTGCTGCGCCCGGCATCTGCCCTCCTGGGCAGCACCAGGGACATTTATGAAGAGGTGGAAATTAAGCTTGGTTCAGTGGAGTCTCTTCCCCCAGTCTCTTCACACTGTTCCAGCTCCACAGAGGGAAAGCAAGGCTCCCAGGAGCCAGACGGGGCCAGCAAGACGGAGCTGGACACAGTCAGTGTGACAGAAGTGATGAAAGACTCAGCAGACAGGGAGAAGGCTTACCTGACCCAATCGACTGAATACTACAGCCTGGTGCCAGGTATCGAACTGGAGGACTCAGACCATGGCGAGTATGAGAACGTTGACCTCTCGTGACAGCATCTTAAAGGAATAGTCAAACATTTTAGGAAATACGTGTTTGTCTTCTTGATAAGAATTTGATGAAATCTGCACCAATCACACGTTTGTGTGTTAAAAGCCCTTAAAACCTAATTTCTCAACCTCTTACTTTGAGTCATGTGGTCTTACATGAATGCAAGAGTTAAGTGAATTCACACAAGAGATTTTTGTATTTTTGTTTTTATCTGTGCTCTTCTCACTAGATTGAACCACACCCACACAGCCCTGATTAAGCGCAGTGGTTGAGTTTTTGACTGTTAAAAAAACATAAGGATGTTTTTTTAACTTAAAATTTGATTGATGTTTTGAAACCAAGATTTCAGGGGCGTCATGTTCAAAGCTGGAGCCAGAGTTAGCGTAGCTTAGCATAAAGACTGGAAGCAGGGGGAAACAGCTAGCCTGGTTCAATCCAACTTAAAAACCATCCCTACATACACACTTTAAAGGTCAGCTTGGTGACAAAGTGACTGCTTGCAAGGCTAGTTGGAAAACTAGCTGGTGAACTAACCGCTAACACAGAAAAGCTATAAAGTCTTCCTCTGTAGTGGTTTGTTATCTTCATCGTTTAATTTAATAAAGACTTTTTAAAAATGCACGACAATTCTCTAAACGGCAGTAGTTAGCTTGCTAAGAGAGTCAATGTGCAAGTTCATCAGCTGGGTTGCTAACAGGACAATATGTGCTTTTTATCTCCTGTCCTGTCTAAGAACTGTCTTGACTAAAAATGGTTGGTGCAACACAGCTAGTAAGCTAGGATAGCTTCCTCCATTTTGGAGTCAGAGTCTGAACCGTTAAGGTGTCTATCTGAACAAGACATAAAATATTTGTGGATTGTTGCAATTCCATTGAAATCCTTTAGTGTCTGTGGGCTGATTTTCAACTTTCTCATTGCCTCCAGTCTTCATGCTAAGCTAACCTCACCTACTGGGTCCATGGGTCCAGCTCCATTAACTCACAAATGAGTGTCATTTCATGTAACTCTCTGCAAGAAAATGAAGAAATGTTTCCTAAAATGCAAAATTATTCCTTTAAATGCACTAAATGCAGTGTATGTGTGTGTGTTACAGAAAAAAGCAAGTTATCTAATGACACAAAGACAGCCTGGTCTGACCACTGTAGTATCACAATGTAAGAGGAAGTGATTTAATCCGGAGCTTTTCCTGTGGGACCTGAGGAACGCAGTGACGGTTTGAAAGGGTGGCCCCATATTTGCTCTGGAAAAAATTTGCAATTTTTAAAGACACCAAGGCACAAAGACATTTATTCTATTTAATGCTGATATGTATGTTGTTTCCATGTCCATTACAAAGAGCACGACATAGTCTATGTGTAATTACTGTAGGTCACCCAAGCCTTTGTATGTACTTTACCTCACCCAAGTGTGATTGTTATATGCATTCCAGTTGGACTTAGGTGTTGTACTGCAAACAGGATGTTCCGTCACCTTTAGCTGCACAACCATGTAGGTGCTAAACAGTGACTAATCCCTCACATTTAATTCAGTGTGAAATGTGGAATGTAAAGCTTAGACAAGATGTCTAAATTTGTCATTGTTAAGCAAGGATAAAAAGACAGACGCTTGCCTATGCTTTACGTCACATACAAAAATGTGCATTTAGATTGGTAAATGGCAGAGTGGTCAGCTCTAAATGCTGGTGAATTCTAGTTTAAGATAGAAAAATCTGTAGTGCCGGGTCTAGTAAAGTGAGATTACCAGCATTTCTGTGCAGTGGTGCTACAATAAAATGACACTGGAGAGAACATGAACACAAAAGACAACACTGAATATCATGGTCATGGTGGAGGTGCAGGATGCAGACACTCCATTGTTATCAAAGATGTGGAAAACAGACAGACGTCCCACTCTCACACTTGCTGGCTCTGAATACTAATTGGTTTGTGTTCAGTAGAGAGACAAAAGGAGTGGGTGCAGCTATGGGTGTGGAACTTCCTGGAATTTAAAAAACGGAGGTGTGTTTCCCAGACAGATTTTCACGTATTTTCCATTGAAGCTTTATTTATCAACAGTGTCAAAATACAAACACAAAAATGAGTAAATGTTGCATTTTGTAATTTTGTACAATTTCTGCACAGAAAAATAACACATTTAATTGTAAACAGGGCTGCAGCCCTGAGTCACTGAAGTCACTTCCTTCTATTTTCTTTTAAATGTATTTATTTTTTAGAATAATTATAAAAGTGACAGATTTCACATACTTCTTAGTGATTTTTGAAACTGTGGGCTAGGCTTTTTATTTCTAGTTTGCAACTTTGGAGGCTGAAGCTATATCACTTGGATTTTTATCAGCTTAAGCTAGCTCCATTAATTTGTTTAAAAACACTCTCGGGCTGAATTTGTATTGTTTCCAGAACACGTTTTAAACTGAGATTTGGATAAAAGATTTTTGAATATCTCTTGATAGCTACATAAATGATATAATGCGACAAAAGAAATGAGGCTAAAGCTACAAATGTCCCAGGCAAAAACACAATGTTAACTCACATACTTATGCATAATGTAGTAAGTTAATGATGTGCTCTTTGTCTTGGAAGAAACGCTTGGTATTTGGCTTACTTTATAGCCGGGAATGGCAACGACTGAGGTGTATTAGAGCAGATAAACACACTGTTTTTTACTGTATACTCATGTTCTTTTTTAATTTTGAACAGGCTAAAAAAGGGGACACCACACACTATAGCACCATTATTAATCCGACATTTGACAGGCCTGCTGTGTCTATAATTGTAGCTATGCTATGATGGTGCACTGGATGGGTTTAGCAAGTAGTTCATTAAAATCTTGTACATAGCGGGTATTTTAAATTTCTTTTTAGACTGAATATATTTAAATACATCTACTTTCAGGCGAGCAAATAATAAATAAATAACAAATAATTCATTTGTCCCAGAATTTCATTCCTGCCAGTATAGAAAAGGCTTAGAAACTGCACTGAGACCCATATGTTGGAAAATAAAAAGGAGACAAAGTATATTTGATGGTTAACTGAATAAATAAAATATGAAACCCAAGAACATTTAGAGACCTTGTTCTGAGGGTGATAAGGCCCATGACCTCAGTATTTCTATAATCCTGGCAACATCCATGAAATTAGGCCTTATTGGAGTGTTTGATGGCAGTGTATTTTATCAGAAATGGTTAAACTGCAGTAACAGCTACTAAATTACATACAGTAGCATTAATAATCATTCTGTTACAATACAATGTGTATACTGCTATAACACTTAATAAAAGCACTGATTTTCATCATGTTTTATTGTATGCAAAACATTTGAATATTGTTGAAAAAATGAATGCTTTTTTCTGCCCGTATTCTGTATTCTGCCTAAGGATGATGATCATGAAGACTAAGACCGCAAAACAAAGAGAGGAAAGAAAAAAGCAAATTGTGCCATTAGCTTGTTGCATTTTTGAGAACATGCTCCAGATCTTGTCATTCAAGCTCTTTCTGTTAGCTCTCAGGTCTTTCTGCCCCGACAATGACCCAGGCCAGCCCCAGCTACCTGAAATCCCACTTTTCTTTCAAGCTCTAATTTCACTCACTGTGGGAAGTTGTAATTGGCGCATTGGGTTACCCAAAAGATCAGTAGTGAGCTGCTCACTCTGTCTCTCAGAGGCCTGAGCCCCAACCAGTAGATCCAGTAGCTGAGGCCAGGAAACGGCTGTGCAGGAATATTTTTTGGAGGATCCATTGATGCAAATTTGGGAGTGTATTTCATCTAGCTCACAGACCAACTGCTGACTCCAGATTTACACAGGATGGTGATACAAACATAAATTGGAAAGTCCTTGTGATATAAAAATATATTGCTGTGCCATATTTAAGTACAAAAATAAGAACTGAAATCAGTTTCAGCTAAACAAGAGACATCTCAGAAAAAGTATGCTGTACTAAAAGCTGATAGTTTCGTAGATAATGAACATTAAAAGCATTACTTACACAGCATTAAACATGTTTGATGCTCTTTTATTGTTTTCTGTCAATAAAAGAGCCTTTGGGTGTCTTTGTTTATGAGGTAAACACAGACAGAGAGGCCACAGGGCTGAGGCTGAGAGCCCTGCTGCATATCACCAGATCGCCATCTAGTGACAGGAATGGAAACTACCATTTATCTACCAAACAAACAGGAGTACTTTAGTGTGATGATGAATCCAGGAATCTATGGGTAATAGATGAAATGAGTTTAAACATACAGACATTGTGAGGCTTGTAAGTTCACTGCAGTTGCAGTGCATGATTGACACAGATTCAGACAAAGAAAAGGGAAGTCCGCGGTGATCACTTGACAGGCTCTGATGGAGGACTTACATGGCCTAATAAAGATCCCGTCAGGGGAGAGCAAACAGCGTCAGAAACCATGACTGGAAAAGAGAGTCTGATTTACAATAGACAGCTGTAACGATGTGAAAAGCAAACAAGTAAGCAGAGCTTAGCAGCCAATGACAAAGGCTGAGATATGTGTGGGATGGACCCATGTGACTGTCTGTCTGCATCACACTGTTAAGGCTGCTGTTATCGCTGATGGCTAGAACAGTAAATAACACTGAAAGGCCTCTATTGTGCAATCAGTCTGTGTCTATGTTTTTCTATAGAAGGGCATTAGATTCTTTTCTACAAGAGGTCTAAAGTACTGACCTGATTTTTGTAGCATCTGGAAAAGACATGCTTACACAACTAGTGTGGATTTTTAGAAACACGTTAATATCATTATAAAATATCATTTTCTACCAAATATAAACACAACTTTATTTAACCAGGGAAGGACTATACTGAGACTAAGAAGGGTTCACCAATAATGCAGTACCACATACAATATCAAACAGAGGTTCCATAACAAAAAACATAGACAAATTAGGTGGAATATAAAGAGAATAATCACGATTCCTAACGCGCATAAGCCAAATATGCCATGACAACTTATTTCCAAATATAAGTTGTATATTCCAAATAATTCCAAATAACCAGTTTAAAAACACTGACAGCTAGACCAGCTTTCCTCAAAGCTTGTAAATCTTTTTCAGAGATCTACATCAAATTAAATGTTGGTCATGGACATGAGGCCCTGTGTATCAAACCAGCTATAATTATTTTACTATGACCTCTGAAAATAAAGTATATTTTTACACTCAAATGCATGAAAAGCAAACTATAATTTTAGCTCCTGAGAGCATAAAAAGCAACACTGCATAGGGCTGAAACAATAAGAATCAATCAAAAAGTAAACCAACAGAAAATAACAACTACTATATTATATTCTACTAATAAATGTTTCTTATTTACATTCCCTCTGAAAATGTATTTTTATTGTACACCCTTTTTTATTCAGTTTGGGCAAATGTGCCTGCAAAGTGTATTTATATGTGTGTTAATGTATTTTTTTTTAGCATATTCGTTTTTTAAAACATTTTTTTTAAAATCTGTGGTTTAGACAAGTAGCACATAATAAACATAATTAAATAATCTATTATTGATGACTTGTTTTTAATATTTTGTTGTTATTTTATTCTTTCAGCTTGTGAATGGGTTTTTTCATTATTTCCTGACATTTTGTAGACAAAGTAATCCTGAAAATATTTGTTATATCCACAACCTTCAGGGTTAAATTGATGATTTTGGATATTTACAGAGCCTCGTCAGCTCTGTGAGAACTGTCTGATCAACTTTAATCAACTCAAAAGGAATGTCAGTGAACAATAATCAATACACTGGGGAACTGCTGTGAGGAAAAAAGACAGCATACTTTATTAAACGATTGTTTCCCTGCACTCAGTTACTGTAGGTGTGTATCTCTTGGGCTTCAGGTTCCCAGGTAATAAATTCAAAATGTTAATTTATGACAGCACAATAGAGAGGTTTAAATTGAGACAGAGAGGAAGAACTCTTCTTCTCAGGACAGCAGGATTCAACACAGGACCAGGTGATACACCTGTCTTCATAGGTAAGACACATTCTTTGGTGTTGTTATATCATGATTAGAGAAATTAATTTCAATGTAAATTTGTGATATTTTGCAGGAATTTTCTGCTGTTACAACACAGAATAAAACCCAGACATGACAGTTTCTTACACCCTTGAAGTGGCCAATGCAAGATTTGGTGGCTTCTCCAAGCTCCTGTTCAGGTGGAAGGGAAGCATTTACAGGCTGCTTTACAAAGAGCTCCTGGTGTTTTGTGCAGTTTATCTGTTTTTCAGTTTGTTTTACAGGTAAATTAACTCACTTCATCTTTTAATTCTGCTGTTTGCTGCAGTATAATCGATGGAAGTTTTATTATCTTCACAGGTTTATGCTCACACCAAAGCAGCAGGATCTGTTTGAGCGCATTGCCCTTTACTGTGATCAGTTCACCAACACCAACTTCATCCCAGTTTTGTTTGTTCTGGGTGAGTCTGATTGAATTGGCTCAGTCTTACAGCAGGCCAGATCTGAAGATAAGTCTCCATAGTTAATGCTTTTTTGTCCCAGGTTTCTATGTGAGCCAGGCCTTTAATCGATGGTGGGGTCAGTACACCAGCTTTCCGCTGCCTGATAACCTGATGATGGTGGTATCTGGGAACGTCCACGGGGCAGACGAGAGGGGTCGTCTGCTGCGACGAACACTCATGAGATATGCCAACTTATCTTCAGTTCTTATTCTCCGCTCCATAAGCACAAGAGTTCACAAGCGTTTTCCAACTTTGGAGCACATTGTGGAAGCTGGTAAGAACAACAGTGGAGAAGAATTAAGAACAAAATATGGGACATTACAGCAATGAATCTACCCAACATAAAAGATGAAGCAGCAACCAGCTGCTATTAAAATCTAATTCAGAGACAATTAAATGCAACACACAAACTGGATGTCTTTCTTTACAATTAATTGATTTAACATTTTATAATTAAATCACAGTGCCTATTTATAGCCTTACCAGTAGATAAGATAAGATGTATGTTTATTGATGTGGCAAATTTAAATTGACTGAATTGAATTCAAACTGAAGTAATCAGAGGTTTAAAATAATTAGTGTTTCAATTATTTATGATTCCATATTATTCCCTGGTTAAGTAAGTGCCTGACCTTATGAGGTTTCTTTACAGGTTTGTTTTGATTTTTTGTGGATTGGACTTTATACCTTTTTATCTTGCTTATGCAGCACTTTTCAAAACAAGGTTACAAAAATCTTTACATGGTTTGAACCAGAATGAAAGCATTACAGGAGCCAAATTAAATAATATAAGATAAAAACAATAGTAATAACAATATTAACAATAAGACATGTTGGAAATAATAACAGAAATGATAAAAAGCTTTTTTAAAAAGATATATTTGGAGAAGTGATTTAAATGTGTTTCTACAGCCTCGGATCTTCAGGCAGGGAGTTGCAGAGCTGGGGGGCTTAGGAATAGTCAGCAGCAATAGTCATCTTTTAATCTATTATACAATTTTAATTATAGGAATTATAAAATTCCTCGGATCACAAATATGTATTACATTCATAAAGGTGGTATCAAACTGATTCATCTCTGTGCAGGATTTATGACAACGCACGAGCTGAAGAAGTTTGAGTCACTACACTCTGATTTCAACAAGTACTGGATGCCTCTGACTTGGTTCTCAAACCTGGCATCCAGAGCAAGAGAGGAGGGTCGAGTGAGGGATGATATCGCTTTGAGACTGCTGATGGATGTAAGTGTTTTTTTTCCCTGCAAATTGACGGAACAACAAAACTTTACACTTACTATGTAAACAACGTGGGAATGAGAAATGTCAAAATTCACTTTAAATCCCGAATGCAACATCTGCAGCCCCAGTATTTCTACACATTCTGTATAACTTATATTTACATTACTAATGTGTGTAACTGCAGGAGCTGAATAACTACAGAGCCAAGTGCAGCCTCCTGTTCCACTATGACTGGATAAGCATCCCTTTAGTCTACACTCAGGTACGGTCAGGAGCTTGAAGGGTATTACAAGACAAAACTACGGTCAACAAAATGTATTTTGACTTAATTTAATGGCCATTTCTCTTCTTTATTATTATTCATTGTTTGAAATGCAGCCACAGTTTTGTACAAAATACATACAAAATTCATAACAAACCTAACTTGATCACTGCCTTGTGTTATATCTGTGCAGGTAGTCACTATAGCAGTTTACTCTTTTTTTGCCTTCTGTGTGATTGGCCGACAATTTCTGAACCCTGAGAAAGGATACAAGGATCACAAAATGGACATGTATGTCCCTGTTTTCACCCTGCTGCAGTTCTTCTTCTACACTGGCTGGCTCAAGGTAAGATGAAAACATATTTGTGTTTCACATTTAGAAAAACAGATGTTGTTTTGATCTTTTTTGTGTTTCCACTCTCTAGGTGGGGGAGCTGATCATCAATCCGTTTGGCGAGGACGATGATGACTTTGAAACGAACCAGCTGATTGACCGAAACATTCAGGTTGGATCCCCCCCTAAACCCCAAACCTCCCCAACTCTAAACACCTGAAATGATTGCTAACTGTCGTCATTTTAATTCGGTTTTTCTCTACTGTAGGTGTCAATGCTGGCTGTAGATGACATGTACCAGAATCTGGCTCCAATTGTGAAGGACAAGCACTGGGCGCAGAGAAATTTCACCGTTCCTTACACTCTGTCGACAGCAGCAGAGACTCACAAATCAGCCTTCAAAGGCTCCACCTTTGACATGAGGTAAACTAATTATTCCTTTTAATTAGTTAAAAGACTGTCATTTTACTGGACTGCCGCACAGTACAGTAAAATGACAGCCACTGCCAAGACTTGAACTTAAAATGTCTGCCATATTTGCAGGATGAGTGCTGAGGATCTTGAGATTACCCAGGCTGCTGACACTACTGGAGAGAAACAGTATTTACCTCTTCAGAGCTCTCTGGGTGATGGTCTCAACAGTCTTCTGCAGAGGGGCAAAGGTATCCTGCGCGGTGGGAGCCTCCCTTCTATGATGGATGTCTCGTCACATCCTAATGAGGAAGATGATGCTGAGGGTGACATCAACCATAAAGAACAAGAAAAGGCATTGATTAAAGTTGCAGTGGAACACAACTAGAGAAAATCCTTGTGATACTTTTGTGTTTTTGAACCAAGAATGCTTTAATAACTTTTATTGGATAACATATTTTTTGATTTGACACAGCTAAATTGAAATAAAACATTCTTGTTCTTATGTATACTATGTATGTTGGAAAATTAATGTTATTAATTCAGTGTGTTGACTTTTTATTTTTGAGAATATTATACTTTTTAAACATGTATGATCTCACTTTGAGAGCACACATTTTGAGTGTTTTAAAATTATTCTTTGCCCTGTATAGACCAGTGAGTTATCATCAATTTTAATCCCTCTAAAGTACATGTCAAAAACACAGTAGTCCCCCAAGACACAACTGTAGATACACTGGTTCAAGGGTGCAGTTATACATTTTATATATAGTCTGCAAGAGTTTAGTTTTATCTACAGAATACACTTCAAGTATCAAAAGTAAACATACTCTTTCTGTAGAAAGGCCCCTCTTTTCGTATTCATAGTGATATAATTATATATTTATATTTTTGGATTATCACTACTGATGCAACACTCTTCAACCTACATAGAGAAAGAAAAGGCTGGACAGTTTTATAATTTTGACAATTCTGAGCTTATTCATTCAGTCAGTATCAATAAATTACATGAATCAGGGCCCCCTACCTCTTCTTTCTGGTGCACTGCACAGAAAAAAAAAACCCAGGGAAAAGAAACTTGAGTACTTCCATAATTAACCAAGGAATAATAGTTTTTTCAGTGTGAAAAGTTGTATTTAGGTGTTTTGGAGGTTCATTTGAAGTTTGGTGCAAATACACCTATTCCTCATTGAGTTACAGCCATTTTTTGGATATTTTCCTGGGTGTTTTTTAGTGGGCAATGTATATACATTTAGTGGATAATGTAGACATTCATTTTAAATATATATATATGGAAAATTAATTACTAGTTCCTCATAAATGCGTAAATGGGGCCTAGCTACTTATCCTGCACCTTTGCATGGTATATAGGGTTCATGCAGACCGTTTCATGTACTTGCTTTTACTTTAATCCACGTGGTCTGCCTGTACACCACAAATAAAACATAATCTGTATCTTAATCCGCACACTCAAATTACATCGATTGTTACTGGTGAAATTCAGGTACTAATACAAGAAGTAGAACAAACCTTGCAGATGATACCAGGTAGTGTTTTAAACATTTTTTATAAAGGATTAATGACTTTTATTTTGAAGTACATCTAACGAAGGCTTGAGAGGGTCAAAAGACTCTCATGCGCTTCCGCGTTGTCAGATCTGAATCCACAGCGTCAGACGAGTTCCACATAAAAAATACTTGTTGGTAGTAAGGGTATGTTGTTGCTGTTTGTAGACATGACTTTTCTTTGTAACTCCTTAAACAATTTTCTGTCCTTAAGTTCTGAATAAAATTAACGCGACTAGCCAAACGGTTCTGATTCTTGATAATAGCTAGCTAGCTTGCTAATGTTAGCCTACTCTTATGGTTTAGAGGGAGTCGATACTTTTCTGTGATGTGTCAGCGGATTTTTGTCGCTGATTAGCAGATTTTTATTACCTCTCAGACTCTGTAACGTTACACCCTTAAAAAATGAGCTGGAAATCAAATAAAATCACGGAATGTGGCTGGGGGTATTGAATTCTCTGTTTCTCAAGAATATTCGGTTTTGTTTTGTTTCTTTGACAGGAGCATCCCCTCGCAACCAGCCAGGAAAACAGGACAGTGGTGTAATGTCAGCTGACGCTTTTTTGCTGCGGAGCTGCTGACTGTCACCTCCCCCATCGGCATCAAAAACATGGCTCTGGGCGACAGTCCTCACCTGCTGCTTGGCAGGATCCGCTTCCTGAACAGGTGCATTGAGTGTTTCAAGAGGGGCGAGTCGATGCCGGAGTGTCTGTGTTATGTCCCCAAAGAGGTGTGCTACAAAATCTGCAAGGATTCATCGTCCACCTCCTCAGCCTCCTCCGGCGCGTCTGCAGGAGGCTCCACCGTTGGGAAAACGCTGGTCTCTGTCTTTGAGAGTCCACACCAGACTACACACATTAAGAAAATGTGCAAGTACAACATTGAACCAAAGAAAGGGACCTGTATCCGGACAACAGGGGAAGAATACTGTAACAGCCAGGGCCTTTGGGTCAAACTCAATAAAGTAAGCTTCTTTCTATCAGGTTACATCATCTTGCTATCCAGGTGGTTTACTACTTTACTTACTGAACACCATTACATTGCTTTACTCTTTATACCAGTGTTTAAGTGTAATGTGTACTAATTCATCAATTTCATCTTTGTAATCGCATTATGTTGACAGGTTCCCTTTAGTTTTAGAACTACAGACATGCTTTTGCAAAATAATTGTAAACATTTTAGAAAATGGACCTGTTCTATCTTTCTTTAAAATAATACAGTTGATTTCACAACAAGAAGGTCCTGGGTTCCCAAATCAGAACTGGCCAGCTTTGTTTCCTTTCTGCGTTGCATGTTCTCCTTGTGTCTGCACCGGTTTCTTCTAGGTGTTCTGGTTTCATTTCACAGTCCGAAAGATATTTGGATTTGGTTAATTGGCGACACTTCATAAGATATGCAGGTATAGATAATAGCAGGATGGATGGGTGAATTCTGAACACTTGAAAATAAAAATGCAGGAGTTAGTTGATCATATGACAATACAGGTTAAAATGCAGCTGATTCAGACAGCTAACATTCTCATTTGCACATAGTGTTGTTATTATCAATTTATTGTCAATTTAAGTTCATGACGTTCATGTCAAAAACATGACATGTTATTTTCAAATGCCTTAACAGACATTATGATGTCAATGACATCAGGACAAGAGGCTTTTATGTTTGGACCCCCCCGCCCCCCCATTCATTGCACAACTGGACTTGTGCCTCATACGCTAGGTTAGTTTTATTGCCTATTAATTCAGTTTTCACAATCCATGTCTGTGTCCAGGAGCAGCTGGAGGAGCACCGTCCAGGCCTGGAGCTGGAGGAAGGCTGGATCCTGGTGTGTAAGCACACAGAGGGAGGTGACAGGCTGGTGCCGGTGGAGTCACCAGAGACCATCAGCAGACAACAGCAGCTCTTCGGCTATGACCACAAGCCCTGCAACAGGTGGGAGCAGGTGGTAAATGTGGAGAATGCCCTTTACATCGGCACCAAACCCAAAATCGCAGAGTGCGATGATGCTGCCGTCCAGAAGCTACGGTGAGCATGTTTGTGCGAATTTTGTGGTGGTCAAGACATTTTGGACAGCGGTAGATTAAGCTGTTTTCCCCTTCAATCCTCAAGGTATGTTCCTCCCACCTGGGCATACGAATGTGACGAAGATCTGGTGCATTACTTCTATGACCACATAGGGAAAGAAGATGAGAACCTGGGGAGTGTGAAGCAGTGTGTGACCAGCATCGATGTTTCTTCATGTTCGGTGAGTCACAGACACCCAGAACAGTCTAAAACAGCCAGTCCTTACAAAAAACAGGCAAAGTTATCTGCTTTTTTTGCTCAGATTACAGATTCAACAGTAATAGTACATATAGGTTGTTACTAAGGGTGGGAATCACCAGAGACCCCACCGTAAGATAATATCACGATACATATGCCACTTCAAGATCGATACTTGTGTCCGTAGATTGATACAGTATTGCCACGGAAAATATTGCGATACAATGCTGTATCAATTTTTTCCCACCACCCCTAGTTTTTACGTTGAGTGGCATGACCTTGCATAAAACCTGTACATATGTACACATTTGTTGGTGATCAAATTACTTTATATTTGCTGATAGGAGGATCCCAGTGGAGGGGCGAGCTGTCTGACAGACGGCGACACTGAAACTTTCTGGGAGAGCGACGGCATGCAGGGACAACACTGGATCCGCCTGCACATGAGGAGAGGCACAGTGGTCAAGTAAGGAGCTACTGAGCAACAAAGTTAATTAAAAAAACAAGTGATAAATGCCAACTTAAGTTTGTGCAGGTTACATTTATATGAGTCATATGAGAGGCAGTAATGCAGGGTCTGTTGTAATTGTCATTTTGCAAAAAGAACCAATGTTTTTATTTTGGTTGTTTATTTATTCTGATCAATTTCTCTACAGACACATGTTGGATGTAGCTTTTGTTGAGCCACTAAACATACAACTGTGTCTATGTGATACAAGACCCAAAGTTTGCTGTATTAAGATGTGAATAATTCATGGTCATTCACAAAGTATGTGCACAGTAGAGCCATGACGTTTTTCATGCTTACAGATGTGAAGCATCTCATAAGAACATTTATCTTGACAACAAACTGTGCCTCTCTTTGCTCTCCAGTAAGCTGATATTGACGGTGGACTCTACAGATGACAACTACATGCCCAAGCGAGTGACCGTGTATGGAGGAGAGGGCGACAACCTGAAGAAGCTGAGTGATGTCACCATAGACGAGTGAGCCTTTTCAAAAGGATTTTGTCACACAGAACTCATTGCTTTGGGCGCCTTGGTAGAGCTGTCACTGTCAATAAAAGCAGAAAGCCCAAAAATAATCTTTTAAAAAAAGAGGGTTTCACAGATTGCAGTATATGACACTAATACAGTGGTATTATATTAAAGCTGTTGACAGACAATGTTTTGTGTCAGTGTTTAATACTTTAGCTGCTTTTCAAGGCACAATGACTGATACATCGTCTACAGCGGAAATCACATGTATGATAATTAAGTTGGAAATCATTTAGTGAAATATATGAATTAGGAAAATATTATAATAAAATGTATATTCAGGAATATTCAGATATTCTTCTCGTGAGAAAGTAGAGAAATATAAATGTAATGTGTTAATTATGAAGCATATTTGTAACGCCACATGGAGCCATTTGATTTCCAGCAAGTTGACAAATACCAGGAATTTGCATTGTTCATAGTTTGACTACAGCTGCTTTGGGCTACCTCTGCTCTTTTTTGCCTCTAGCAACCTGATCGGAGAAGTATGTGTGCTGGAGGACATGACGTCTCACCTGCCTGTGATTGAGGTTCGGATTGAGGAATGTAGAGGTAACGCTTTTTTAACATGTTTCTATGTTTATTTCACCAGGTATTTCCTGTGATCTTTTGAACCACTTAAGTACATTTGGCTGCAAATTAATCTATAGTGACGGAACGTTAAATGTTTTTCCTGCCCTTTGGCTTTATAGATGAGGGGATAGATGTCCGGATCCGAGGCTTGAAGATCAAATCGTCATGTGAAAGAGACCTGGGTCTGAACGCTGATGTGTTCCAGTCATCTAACCTGGTGCGCTACCCCCGTCTGCAGGGCAACACTCCCGACGTCCTGTACCGCAGAGCACTGCTCATCCAGAGGTAGCTTCATCTTACTGCCAGGGTTCTCACAATCATGGGAAATATCATGGAGTTATATATTTTTCACCAAATTGTAATGTTTTTTTGTTTGTGAAAAAAATGACATGAAAATCGGTTTCTAATGAACAGTGACGTGTTTCAAGTGAAATTCCAGCTCTAAAGTATTTTAATCTCTGAAATACAAGTTAGATTTAACGCTCTACTCATCTTTACTGCTTCTAAGCATTTCTCAATGTTTAACGGTGGTTATTTTCTTCTGTCTCTCTGCAGGTTCATCTCTCTCCTGGACAGTGTGCTCCCACACTTGGTCCCGGCCTGGGACTACAGCCTGGGGACCTTCAGTCAGATCAAAGTGAGTCATTGTAGAGCTTGTAAAATATACAATACCAGGCGTTGAATAATAGTTAAGCAATAAGCAGCAATAAACTCCAATCAACTGTTCTTACCAGTAAATTAACAAGTAGGACCCTGGGTTGCTTTTATTAAATGAGTGAAACAGTGTTTTGAAAAGGGCTCAGGGAATGAAAGTAAAAGCTCAATGTAAGTTAGTGAGTACTTTTCAAAACTATCAAGGTATACAGCCAAGGTATAATTTATTGTCATTTTCTCCATATGCAGTACTCAGTATACAGCAGAGCAAAATGCATTTCTTCAGTGACGCAATAAAGAAACAGGTTAAAAAACAAACAATAATACATAATATCCACTACTAATACTGCATGAAGAATCTTTTAAAAGCTCAAACTTAAAGACACAATCTTCTTTAGCTTCCAAAATAAAACTCCATCCCAGTGTTTTTATTTACTTGTGTGTTCTTTGGCGCCCTCTAGAGCATAAAGCAGTTCCTGCTGCTGTCCAAACGCCGCTCAGCACTCATAACACAGTGCCTGAAGGACTCTGAGACCAGCAAACCAAACTTCATGCCTAGACTCTACATCAACCGACGTTTGGCCATGGAGCACAGAGACAACCCCTCTCTGGACCCCAGCTGCAAGAACGCTGTGTTTAATCAGGTATAATACACTTTGAGTGGAAAGTGCATTCACTCAATCACACAATTCACTCTGATACTGGTGAATCTATCAATAAATAAAATCTATAATATAGTACATCATTTTGAAAAGGCCTATTCTGCATATTGAGTACTTTTACTTTAGGGACTTTAAGTATATTTTGATGCTAATACTTTTGTACTTTTACTTAAGAGAAATGTTGGACATGACTCAGTTTTCGTCAGTTTGTTCATCATCATCTATGGGACAAGATGTGTTGCCTTATGTTTTGTATTTTTTTCTCCTTGCAGGTGTATGAAGGTCTCAAGCCATCTGACAAATTTGAGAAGACTTTGGATTACAGGTTTGCATCTCAGGCTCATATGTCTGATGTCTGTTGCCTTAATGTGAGTATAACTCAACGCCATTAAAATCTTAATCTAACATATATCCTCTTGGTTTGTCAGATGGCCGGCTCGGTATGACCAGTGGTGGGAATGTAAGTTCATTGCAGAGGGAATCATTGACCAGGGAGGTGGGTTTCGGGACAGCCTGGCAGACATGTCTGAGGAGCTTTGCCCCAGCTCGGCCGAGTGTCCCATGCCTCTGCCGTTCTTCAGCCGTACGTCCAACCAGGTAGTCACTCACCATCGCTGCCTGCGCACAGTCGGGATCAGACCGCACTCAAGTGTTCTCCCTGTTTGTGGCTTTTTTGTTGACACGTCTTTTGCTGGTCTCTCAGGGCTCCTTAGAGGCCAGAGATTACTACGTCCCCAACCCATCCTGTAAAGAGTTCCACAAGTATGAGTGGATCGGTCAGCTCATGGGAGCTGCTCTCAGAGGAAAAGACTTCTTGGTGAGCGATGCTCACTCTCCACCTACTATTGGTTGTTAACATCACTTTAAGTAAGAGCGGAACAATGTAGAGATTTGACTCTGGCTTCTTGTCCAATCCTGCAGGTCTTGGCTCTGCCAGGGTTGGTGTGGAAGCAGCTGACTGGGGAGGCTGTCAGCTGGAATAAAGATTTCCCCGCTGTAGATTCTGTGCTGGTGAGGACATTGGATCATTGGATTACATAGGAAATTATTACACTTGAAATTATTAGTCATTGTCTCATGTTAAATGTGGATGTGTGTTCAGGTGAACCTACTGGAGGCCATGGAGAACATGGACCAGGAGACGTTTGAGTTCAGGTTTGGCGAGGAGCTTGTGTACACCACCCTGCTGAGCGACGGCCAGATGGTGGAGCTCATCCCTGGTGGCAGTAACGTGGCTGTTCGCTACGAGGACCGCAGCGAGTTCAGCCGCTTGGTGCAGAAGGCTCGGCTAGAAGAGAGCAAGCAGCAGGTGGGACATCAAAGTCTTTACACTTTGCCTTCCTACACATTGCTACTTCACATGTGGTTAGAATATCTGTCGTTGCAGGTGCTTTTACTCCTCAGTATAAACTCATCCAGTTATTATGGTGCGTATGAAGCTGCCATGTCAGTGCAGTGTGTGCATGTGTCTAAATATCTGTGGATTACAGATTGCAGCTATGCAAGCGGGGCTGCTGAAGGTAGTTCCTCAGGCCGTGCTGGACCTGCTCACCTGGCAGGAAGTGGAAAAGAAAGTATGTGGGGACCCGGAGATCACTGTGGAAGCCCTGAAACGACTTAGTGAGTGTCCGTCTTAGAATTGGTCTTTAACAATAAACACACATTTGTTTTGCAGTGATTGAAGAAGCTAGAAGCATGTAGAGAGGGCAGTGTCAATTGGTCTGTTAGTTGGTCCACCACTTTAGTCCAGACTGAGATAACTATCGGAAAGATTGCCATCACTTTGGAGATCCCCAACTCTTTTTATCGAGTGCCACAATGTTGGACATGAGTGTAATTACTTTAGATTTCCATGACACTTGGTGAAAACATGCGTGTCCCCCTCGGGATAATTAAAGATATGGGATCCCATTGATATCACTACATCAAAGTCCAATCAAACAGGGTGTTAACAAGTTTATAACAAGTTGTTATAAACCAGAATTATTTTATTAGGGAAAAGCCTAATACATTTTTTTATTTTAAATCTTCAATTCAAAACTGTAGTTATGACCCTGCATCACTGTAATCCATCAATGTTGTTTCTTTCTCCCTACCAGCACGCTATGAGGACCTGGAACAAAGTGACGTTAGAGTGCAATACTTATGGGAAGCACTGACGAACTTTACCAATGGTCAGTTTATTGTTTGTCAACATTTTACAGAGCATGTCCACTGGAGTGGACGTTTTTCACGACGTGTCATATTAACTATGTAGTTATGTAGAAGTAACAGCTATGTCCCGAGAATAATGGTGTTGTACTCAGTGACAGAAGATGATTTTGAATTTTGTTTTCAGAGGATCGCAGCAGGTTTCTGAGGTTTGTAACTGGTAGAAGTCGTCTTCCTGCGCCTATCTACGTCTTTCCTGACAAACAAGGGTGAGTGCAAGCACATCCCTAAAACAAATGATTACAGGAAATGATTAAAGGAAATACTATTTTGTATTGATAGCAACATAGCCAAAGAGAAAACTTAACATAACTTGATTTCTCTGTTTTTAAATGTTGCCTGTTTTCTTATTTAGCTCTGAAACTACAGATTCACTTCCTCAGTCCTCCACGTGTTCCAGCACTCTTTATTTACCCAACTACCCGAGGTATACTAATGTGCTGTGTTATTATATATTGATGTGCATATAAATACTTAATTACTTGCATATAACGCTCTTGTTGGCTCACATCCCTTCCTCTCTTGTTCGTGTTGTCCCGCAGTGCAAAGGTTTGTGAGGAGAAGCTGCGTTACGCTGCATACAACTGTGTGGCCATTGACACGGACATGAGCCCGTGGGAAGAGTGATCTCTCTGCTGCTTCACCGATCAGACTCTGCACACTTTATAAATCACTGTTGAATGGAGAAATCTTGCCATGTTTTCACCATATCTTCATAATTGCCAATTCATCCTAGCTGTATATAATAAATAAATAAATAAATAAATGGAAACATTGAAATGACTTTGGGGGTTTTATTTACGACTTCTTGTGTTGCTTGAATGAAACAATTAATAAATGGTTGTCTGTTAAATCTGTTTTCGTCTTGTGGCTGGCTTGTCAATGTCATTGGGACATTGTAAAAAGATGTTTGACATTTGGTTTCTTCATGAGGAATTTTCTATAAATAAAACAGGAAGCAGCATGTTGTGAAAATCTTAAAATCTCACTGATAACTTCTTTGTATCAAATGAACTGGTGATGGTAAGGGAAGGCAGCCCATTAATTTTATGAACATCAAGTCTCTGCATTCAGAGAGCATCATAATACAAAACAAATCTTTAATTTAGTTTAATGTAAAACAGCAAAATTTGACAGAAGATTTAAACAGAATTTGAAATGAACTATCATATTACAATAATATACAACTAATTGAAAATAAAGTTGTAGTTTGACAAGAACTTAACTGAATGTCCTCATACTAGCTTTCGACAGATTTTTAGTTATCTCATGTCTACCTGCTGTATGTATATAGAATATATATATAATTCTTAATGATTTCACAGGTACAAGTGAGTGTGAGTGGGTGATACAACAAAACCTTACCCGAACAAACTATCGTTCACGATGGTGTGAATTCTCGCGAGAACACGTGGCTTCAAACCTCCCCATGATCCTTTGCGGTTCCTCTTTCTAGCCGGCGCCTGAGAATGGGTACGTGTTTTCATGCTCGGGTCGGAGGGAGAATCCTAGTCCATCTGATGTTTTAAAAAAGAGATATCCAAATAATGGTTTGCCATGTTGACGCTAAATGTTATTTGAATAGCTATAGTTTGAACTTTGTTGTCTACAGTCAGTTTATTGTATTTTATTGAAATTATTGCTATGGTTGTCTGAAGTGGTCCAAGATGGCTGCTCTCTTTAGCCATGTAGCTGATGAAGTGTGCTTGAAAACCGCACACGTTAGTTTTTGAGGCTTTGTAATATTTAACCATGATTCAGCGTTGTGTACTGAACATGTTAACTGTTTACGAGTACTTGTGGAGAATTATAAAAGAGCCCCAGACTTGTTGAGGGATAATGCTAGCGTTAGCTAGCGAGACGATCGTGGTCGTGTCATGCTGCTGCACTGAAACGCTGGATGATAAGGTAGTTGGGTGCATTTTAAGATAATTTATCATTAAGTTAACAATTGTTTATTAGACACTTGAGGTTCACGCTGGATCCTAAAGGTCACAGTATGATTGTGAGATCCCATAATTACTTAGTTTGCTGTGAAGTTACGAGAATTTGTGTGTGAAGACAGCGTTGAAAACATAAAAAGCATCACCTGTTCAGGTGGACATCCAGCTCGACAAATGTGGGCTTTTGGTTTTGTTATGGATTGTAAATGGTTGTAAATCCAGTTGATCACGAAGTTGGGGAAAGTCTACCACTAGGTAGAGTAACAACCACGCTGTTACATTAAGCCAGGACGGGAGCATACAACTGCTTGAGTGACATGATGAAACTCTTTAAGCGGAATCCGAAATAAAATTGCGGACAACCTACCTTGGAGAACTGATTGCTCAAGCCTTGACAGTTATGTATTTGTGTCTTGTAAGTTGTCCAATGGTCTTAACTGCTTGTCCCTACTCCTTCATTTGTTCAGGTATCTCAAGGGACAACTGGCATAAACGCCGCAAGACCGGCGGTAAACGCAAGCCCTACCACAAGAAAAGGAAGTATGAGCTTGGTCGCCCTCCTGCAAACACAAAGGTAAATAAAACCAGTAGTTACCTTTTTTAAAATGGACATGTGTAGCGTGGGTGATGAAAACATGACCTTAGGTAGGTCTTTTTTTTGGGCCGTTTTGGTTCAAAGCTTTGGACTTACCAATGTTAGGACTTGTCATAGTTACACTGACACGCTTTAACTCATGTTCATAGTTTTTTTCCATGAGCCATCAGAATACAACCTTTACACGTGATTAACCGAATTCTGTGCACACTAACTAAATTGTGTCTCTTATAGATTGGACCTCGTCGCATCCATACAGTTAGGGTGCGTGGTGGGAACAAGAAGTACCGTGCTCTAAGGCTGGATGTTGGTAACTTCTCCTGGGGCTCTGAGTGTAAGTGTTTCAAATGGCACTTAGATTTCATGGGACCTTTTGAGCTATTTATTGTTGCACCCATCTTTCCATGAAGATAACTTTGTCCAGTTCTGCTACTGAATCCAAGTGGTGATAACAGACACTCTGAGAAAGACTTTCTTTTTTATGATGATGTGCTGCATTTTTAAAGATTTATTAACACAATGGTGCTGGGAAAATTTGTTTTTGCTAATGGCATATAACGTTGTCTACGCAGGCTGCACACGGAAGACCAGGATCATTGATGTAGTCTACAATGCCTCCAACAACGAGCTGGTCAGAACTAAGACTCTGGTGAAGAACTGCATTGTGCTCGTCGACAGCCTTCCCTACAGGCAGTGGTATGAGGCTCACTTCGCCACTCCACTGGGACGCAAGAAGGGAGCCAAGTTGGTATGTATGAAAAGACATAAATATAAGTGTGGCGCCCTAACTTTTGTTTGGCAGTGTTTGCAAATACTGTATGGGCTGCCATACAGTATTTGCAATGCTAAAACCATAGTAACTAGATGGGCCCTACACAAATGTGGTGTTTCCACTTAATACCATTGTTTTATACTCAATGTTTATGCCATTTCAACATTTGAATACATTTACTTTTTGACATAGACAAAGATATTAAAGAGGGTCGCAGTGGCATCTGTATTATAAAGTCCTGTCTGATCTGGTGCTTGTCTTTCCATGAAGATAACTTTGTCCAGTTCTGCTACTGATTGAAAGTGGTGAAAACGGAAGACTCTGAGAAAGACATGTTGCTTACACTGGCAAAATTACCTGGTGTTACTTAAGAGAATTTAACCTGATAGTGATCTATGTCAGGGGCTCCCCAGTAGCTCACCTAGTAGAGCGTGTAGCAAGACTGAATCCCTAACACAGCTTCCTGGGTTGGAGTACTGCCCATACCCATTTCTGCATTTGATTCCTCTCTACAGCACTGTGACAGTAAAGTGCAATGTCTTTAATTTTCATCTAAAACTTTAAATCTTCTCTAGACTCCTGAGGAGGAAGAGGTTCTGAACAAGAAGAGGTCAAAGAGGACCCAGAAGAAGTATGATGAGCGCAAAAAAACTGCCAAGATCAGCCCCCTCTTGGAGGAACAGTTCCAGCAGGGAAAACTGCTGGGTGAGTCTGAACCTGTGCATTCTTCTACTCTAGGTAGAACTCTAGCTTTCACTGAAGTTTAACTGGGATCTGCATCTTTTTTAAAAAGACTTGAGCGATGATAGACTGTTGTTGAAAGTCACATAGTCTCCCAGGGGTTTATTTCATAGAAATGTCATCAGCTCATATTTTGCATGAAAATTGTCAAATTCTGGATTTCTCCTGTTATGTCAGGTGCTTATTTTAGTAACACACAAAGACACACTGGTCACACGTGTCTCATCTGTGACAGTGAGGCCAAAATAGCTGAACCGTAACCTTTAAATTAATATTAATTAATACATATTCACTTGCCTTGATAAATATATGCGTTTAGGGATATGGAATTGAGCAAATCTAATCCAGTGGGAAAACTTTCTGAAGTGTAGGATTCACTCCGGCTTTATTAGATTAGATCTACATGCATTGTAAAATTTTTCAATAGGGAAAGGGGTGACCAGTAGACTTATTTTCTAAATTCACAAGCAGGTTCAAGATAAGACGGTAAAAAGATACTCTTCACGGGACCTGAATTATAAAGCCCTGTCTGACCTGGTGCATGTCCTTCCATGAAGATAACTTTGTCCAGTTCTGCTACTGAATGAAAGTGGTGATAATGGAAGGCTCTGAGAAAGACATGTTGCCTACACCGGTATCTGCTGCAGTATTAATTCACCCAGTCTCAGGGGTTGGGAGTTTGGGATGTTGAATATTACCACATGCCCCTTATGTCTGCGGTGCCCTTAAGCAAGACACTTAACTGTGTAGGGGCCAACAGATGACTGATTGTACTGGAATGCCTTCATGCGTGGTTTGTATTGCTGAGGGTGAAGGACAGGTTCTTGCACTACACAAGATCAACAGTGTCTGCTATGAAATAACCACAAAATCCTGCACAGCCTGATAAAACTTTAATTCCTATTTTGTGGATTATTTCATTTTAGCACTATTGCCTGTATAAGACAAATATCCACCTTCTTCGATTAACGTTTACCCTCTTCCTTCCTGCAGCTTGCATCGCCTCCAGACCCGGCCAGTGCGGCAGGGCAGACGGCTACATCCTGGAGGGCAAAGAGCTCGAGTTCTACCTGAGAAAGATCAAGGCAAAGAAAGGCAAATAGATGTACAGCTGTTTGATACGTCAATAAAATCAGAACGTCCCACAACTGTTTGCTATCACTGCTTTGCTCTTCATTGGTGGGGATTTAATCTTGGCCACTGGGGTTAAAAAGTGACTAGGATTTAATCAGCATGGCACAGGGACACATGACTGCTCCTTTAAGAGGCTGAGAGCAAAATATAAACACTTCTTTTTTAATGTTTTGATTACACACTGATGGTGAATAAACCAAAAACAAAATGGTGCAATCGACATTTGACTCAAATTGAATACTATACATGAATGGTTGAAACTTAAAGGTCAGAAGCTGAGCTGGGAGACAGAAGGCAGCAGCATGTCTGGATGACGAAGACAAAATGCTCTTGTCAGCTTATTTTGTACAAAGTGTTTGACTGAGTAAAAGCAGGGTGTTGAATATGATAGGTTAGTTTTTTTTTTTTAACAGTACAGACATCAGCATGGTCTGCAAAATAGTCAAAGTGCCCATGCAGTTAATTATCAGAAGTACGCCATTTAGTGTACAAACGTAATTCAGTTGAGGTGGAGTTGCGTATGTAGATTCATAGTTTTACTTTATATAGTTTTGTCTTTAGCAGTTTGCCATAAATGATGCTGAATAACTATCCTGAGAGAAATTGTGTTGTATTATAAGAGTGCAAATCTAAAATATCAACACAAAGAAAATATACACAAGGCCAAAACTATTAACCAGGCTAACTTTAAGGATCCCAAGTTGTTAATAGCTCAAGTTGAGAGTATTAACTATAGAATGTTTTGTATGTAAAACCTTATCTATAAATTATTAATCATATTTAAATGTATTGGAATAACATACTTAAAACTGCACATAGGAACAGTCATTTTACAGTAATCACCTATCCCTCCTGGAGTTATTCGGACACATTAATCAGTTAAGTTAACACATTAAGTTAACATTTGTGACAATACATTTATATGAACTTTAAACTATCAACCTTTCACAAATCTAATTCAGTAGGTTAGTTCACTGTTGTCATGGCATCAGCTTGTTATGTCTTCTGCACAGGCACAAATCTGGTAACATTTTGCTGCACCAACTTGAAGAAGATCTCTGTCATTACAAAGGGGAAAACTAAAGTCAAACTGTCCTAATGCAGCAGCTTAGTAAGTTAGCAAACACGTTCACAAATATGTATAACAGCTATTTGATTATCTTTATAGCATACAATCAAGGGCATTTATTAGTTTATAATGAGGCCGGACAGAAATGGGTTGAATTTTGAGTGTTACCCCCTCCATCAGAACATTTTATTGAACTATTATGTGTGATCCAATAACTGCCACCATAACATGAACTAAATACCCTTATGTTCTTTTTTAAACAAGTGCTGTCCTGCAAATGCAGTCTCTCTGCTGGGGAAGTGTGCAGACTCTGGGTTGTTTACCACCATTTCTGTTCAGTTACAACAACTGTTAGTGCTTTATTATCATGCTCATCACTAAAACACCAGCTTAAAATAACATTCTGCTTATATTATCAATGTTACACCATGGAAACCTCCATTAATACTTTAAATACCGCTATTATTTGTGGATGATGCAGTCAACTTAGGACTGAATTACATCCTGCAACACCTCGACTCTCCACGGACATATGCAAGGATCCTGTTTGTGGACTTAAGCTCGGCGTTCAACAACATCAGCCCAGACATCCTTAGCACCAAACTCACCCAGCTCAATGTGCCAGCCTCCACCCGTCAGTGGATCACAAACTTCCTGACTGACAGGAGTCAGCAGGTGAGATTGGGAAACATCAAATCCAGCACCTGGACTATCAGCACTGGCGTTCCCCAGGGGTGCGTGCTCTCCCCACTGCTCTTCTCCCTCTACACCAACGACTGCACCTCAGGAGACACATCTGTAATACTCGTGAAGTTTGCTGACGACACAACAGTCAACGGCCTCATCCGGCACAGTGATGAGTCAGCCTACAGACGGGGAGGTTGATCAGCTGGCTCTCTGCGGACAGAACAACCTTGAGCTTAACACGCTCAAAACTGTGGAGATTATCGTGGACTTCAAGAGGAGCCCCCTCAATCTGCCCCCCATCACAATACTCAAAAGCACTGTGTCTGCTGCGGAATCCTTCAGGTTTCTGGGATGTATATCCCAGGACCTACAGAGCACTGTACGCCCAAACCAACACAGGGAAGGAACAGTTTCTTCCCACAAGCCATCACTCTGATGAACAGCTGACTCGGACACACAATGTCAGGAACAATTCCTGTGTAATAACCCAGTAACTCTGCCGCCTGTTTACTGACTACCACTTACTATAGATTCATCATTGTCTATTTCAGAGCTGTTCATCCTGTTCATATTGTATATTGTATATACAGTATACCAATCCAACTACCTCATGTACATAACACCACACATAATACTTATTTATTCCAGTGTTTTTGCACTCATCACACTGTGTACATGTATGCTTGTATGTGTATGTGCACCTGTATATCACATCCACCTCCGACATGTACATAATAATAACATTAATGGTAATAATTTTTTTCCTGCATCCTTTGCACTCAGTTCATTGCATTATTGTCTCAATCTGTCTGTTTTTGTTCATAGTGTGTATATATGTGTTCTCTATACTGTAGCCTGTGTTTGATTATTATTGTCTTATTGTATAATTGCATAAGTGAGCACATCATGAGCATTGTCCAGAGTCAAATTCCTCGTATGTGGACACATACCTGGCAATAAAGTTGATTCTGATTCTGTTATTTTTATTGATACAATCACTACTATTAGTTGCTGTTACCAATTTATCTGTTATGGAGCTATTAGGTATTGCATGTGGCTTTACTACTATTGCTGTTGTTAATGCCACTGTTGTTGCTGTGCGTTGTACAGAAGACCTTTGACCTGCTAAGGTCTCTGAGATCTTATTGACTTTGGACGATTTTAAATAAACTCTGCACCCCCCATTTACATTTGTGAAGGAGTTTTATGCTACCAACAATAGCACCTTTCAAAAATAAATTGTACAGTGAAGTTCATATTCATATTGTACATGGTTATTGTTGGAAATATTTCTTAGGTGTCTTAATTGATGTAACAGGGAAAGGTAAGACAGGTCTAGCCTTGAGTAATATACCTGACTCCATAAATATTTGACATTATAGGTTTAGGTATTTCTCATTTGTACTTGTCCTCGTCAAGAAGA